>OCZR010051062.1:1518-16033 GCA_900234385.1 Anemonia viridis
ACTAGAAAATATTAGAAATACATACAGCTGTAGGAGAGATATGTCCTAGGTCTTACTTATTTAATTACTGATTTTAAATTAGAAATTATTTGTTTATTTGTTTGTATGTTTTCACTAGGCTAACGAATTTAGTAAATTAGCAGAACCATCTTTATAAACTATCTTTCACTTCAAAGAGCGCGCGTTGCATGCAGGTGGTGACGGATGTAATGCGGCCTGTGGAGAATAACATCCCGCGTCAGTCTCGAAGTCAATACGCTCTCAAGTCTGTGAATGTCTGAGAGGCATGGCCCAGCGGAATCAAATTCTTGGAATACATAGTCGTACGTCATACGCGCGTACTGCCATCTCGGATAAGATGATGACTAGGCGCGCAAAGCATCATGGGTCAGATTTGATATTTTATTTCCATGATCATATCTGGTTATTTCGCAAACCACGTTATGAATAAAGCTCAAGGACTTATGCAAGTAAAACAAAACCCAACTGAAACAAAACTCAATCAATTTAATCCTTCTTTTGTTGGACTTTATTGGAAATTTCCCGAAGAAATTGGTGCCGGATACATTGTAAGGATATAGTCCTCTTTGATGAAGACAATCTAGTCCATCCACCATTCTCGCATATTATAATCAACATCTTTTCGATCGGTTAAATCTTTATTTTTATTTCATTTTTACTTAAAATGTTAGTACTGTAACATGTAAGGGTTTTGATGATGATGAATCATGGTCATGTCTCGGGGTTAGAAGTGTGACCACAATAATTAACGTTTTATCAAAAAATTTACTTTAATCAAGATAAGATAGCGCATAAGGTCTCTTGATAAATCATAGTCTTCATGAACAAAGATAAACCTGATCTCAGAGACGTCTTGGTTACTAAAGTGTTAAGACGTCGTGGGTGGTTAGATTTGCATCAGTGAATATAGTGCTCTCAAAAACAATTTAATAGCTATGGCAAAAAAGGCAATTTATACCGCATATTGGGCCGTTCAGTTCCATATGAGAGTTCCATGAGAGAATGATCATCTTGTACTATAAGTGAATTGTTACTACTGATACTACAGACACCCAACTTACTAGGCCTTCTAGCTCTTCAGTCAAGTCGTATGAATAGCTATTGATACAACTATATGGCACAAGGCACTTCTTTTTCTTCTTCTTCTGTACAAGTGAACAGCGACGACTGAGTACTGACAAACATCTAGGGTAAGAAAGTAACTTGCGTACGACTTTGTGTCTTAATACCCGCTCAGTATATCCATATATATTTATATACATTTATTGTAAGTTCCTAAGTCTTCCGATAAAATATATTGTATCGTTCTGGTTTAAGTGGTTTTAGATGTTTAGTAACTAAGAACAGCTAAGCCAGTTATCGCCGGATGGTTGAGTTTGAAGGAAGTGAAAATAAAGTATTGAAATTATGATAAATGAATGTTTTTCCACCTGAATAAAATACATGTATTGTTCACTTGTGTTGATGGGAAGCATGCAGTGGCCAACAGAAATAGTCGTGTGATCTTTTGGATTTGACTCATGACCAACTATACTTTCTAAAAGATGCTTTGTTGCAATAGCAATAGCATTAGTGGGTCTGCCTAAGGCTTACAGTTTTCCGTAGACGACAATAATATCATGCCAGACCCGAAGCACTACGTACAGATGTTGCTCGGAATGTTGCATTCAAACTCATACTTGCTTCTAGACTAGACTAAATGCCTGCCTCAAGACATTTTTTGGCCGGAATACGTGTTTGATAATTTTAAGCGCCTGTTGTATATACTTAGGTGAATGCCGGAGATAGTATGTTGAGGAAATGAATTCTTTCAATTGATATTACACTGTTTTTGACCAGGAAGAACCTCACTGACGACTTTAAAAGGTAATGACAAGTAGACATGATGTCTCATGATCACTTGATGTTCGTATTATCTTGAATTGGACAATGAAATGAAATGAAATCCTGATATACTAGCACTACATTATCAGGAGAAGCATTAATCGTTGCAAGACGACCTCCATGGTAACTTGTGTTCAAACTAAGCCGACTATCTAATGTCCTCGATTAAAGCTAACAGGTCAGCCACTGCCGTTCATTTTTCATTCTCTTGTGAGATGGATGTGTCTCATTTAGTTATTCAAACATGATTTTCAGGTGGTTTTCAGTTTAGCGTGAATACACCCAATGACATTTCTAGATCAGAAATAGAAACTGTAAATGAAAACACTAGAAAGCCTACAGCCACAAAAACCCTCACAAATACCACAAGGGAGCAATATATCAAAGTGAATCGTTGGAAAAGGTTGTAAGATAAGAACTGACGGAGATAAATGCGATTAGAATGCTCGCTGGTCCATAAAGGTTTCTCGGTGGTACGTTTGTTACGAAATTTGATTATTGATTTTGAAATACGGATGTCAGTCACCAAAAACACTGGAAAATTAACCATCACACATCATAGGGAACTGAATTTCACGAAATAACTATACAGAAAAGTAAAGGTCGAATTACGGACAACCTCGGCTTCACCATTATTTCCAATCGCTACCATCTTAAAAATGAGCAGATCGTTTGGTTTTTCGTTGATTTTTTTTCTTTCTTTCTTTCATTCTTTTTTTTTTTTAGTCTTTTTTTTTTTTGGTCTGTCTTTTTCGAGTGGTCTATATGTTCCGATTGCTTGCATTAAGGCATGTATCATTAATTATTTAACATATACATCTGATATATATTCAGGCTTCCAGTATTATGGCACCTGTATTTGCTGATTTTATCAAAATTGTTCCTAATACACGTTTCTTAACAAGCCGATGCATTATCATGTCTAGATGTAATAGTTCTCAATGAGGCAAATCTAACTTTACTGTTCGTAGGATCGTTATCGATTTCTGTTAATTGGACATTTTCCTGTCTGTTATTCGGGGTAATGTGTGTGTATCTTATGTGTATTTATAGATATGCACTAAACACGGCTAAACGACGTCCAGTCATGGGTGAGAGCTATTCATCCCCATGCAGCTCACGGATGTCTAAGACGCATCATGACTATTGGAGACAATAAAAGATTGGTGCAGATTTTTTGTGGCTTTTGTATATCAGACTCGTGTCACTGGTTTATCTTGAGAAATTGAATTAAAAGCAAAATACAAAGTAAAAACACTGATTCTCATCAACAACAACAGCAGCAACTAAGATGCTGCAACTGAAAAATGAACAGCTTATAGAACAACAATATTAGCAGCAGCAACAACAACAACAACAACAACAACCACATTGACTTAGCGAAGGAACTCGAGCCTTTTTTGTTTGATGTATGATTGTAATGCCACTGGCATGCTGACGTGGTGTATATTCTAGGTGCCCCAACGTCTGGGGTCCTCTTTACGCCTCTGGGCAGACTGAGATTTTAAAAAAGCAGAAAAGAGAAACAAAACCTTATATTTGCGATCCGGCTAATGGTTACACTTTTGTCTCTTTTCATTCAAATCATTAAAAACCGGCCTTAAATTTTGACAAGGAATTAACGATCAAAATCCATTTCACTTGTCTTACTCGGCGGGGCTTCTTCCGGCATCAAAACATCATCTTACATCATCCTAATCATAACCTACATACAGAATTCGAAGCTAGTACGTCTGCATGTGTCTTGATATATACAATCAAAACATGTCGTGAACATCAAATGATATCATTTCGATAAAAACCTATGCTCAAACTTCCTGCTACTAGATATTTCCAATACGTCATTGTATTTCAAAGGACTTGTATTCCTATACTCTACAACTTTAGAGTACATGTTATATAGTATGTGCGTGATGTTATACTTTCTATTAGCGATAGCAGTACACCGGGAAGATGTTTCACGCAAACCTTTCAAGCTGAACTGATAATCTAATACCGCTATTCCCGTCATATCTTTATTCATGACAACTGACGTCTCCTGTTCCGTCTAAGCTCGTTTTATGTTCAAAAGAAATTCATAGAGAGATAATCTATGATCAGTAATACATGTGTGTGGATCACGTTGCGTGAATAATCCGATCAGAACAGGAATCTCCTGCCTTCTGTTTGATTAAATGGGATGGGATGGGATGGGATGGAATGGAAAGGAAAGGAATGGAATGGAATGGAATGGAATGGAATGGAATGAAATGAAATGAATGAATGAATGAATGAATGGATGGGATGGGATGGGATGGGATAGGATAGGATGGATGGATGGAAGAATGCATGGATGGATGGATGGATGGATGGATGGATGGATGTAGAATGATATAGTTTTAATCCCTGACCTACATATTACTGTCGCACACACGCGGCTCCCTGTCTGTAACCAACAGGACATATCCTAGGGTATCACAGCAGGATTAATGAACTAATCAAAAAGAAAAAGAAACCCTGTCTAGGTTTCATCGCATGGAGGAAATATCATGTGGCTCGTGATAGGTATCTTTGTCAAAATGCAAAATAGAGTGCAAACAGTATATCTGTGAAACACAAAATAGTATTTAGTACAAAATAGTACTAATTAAACAATGAAAAACAAAGGATTTTGTACAAATTAATACAATTTTGTTTTACTAAAGTTTCACACTTATAATGTTTGCACTCTAATTTTGCAAAAGCGCCAAATAGTGTAGTGTTTGATAAACGCAATACGTACATAAAGCTGTGGTTAGACCATGTATTTACCAATATAGTACAATCATTTGGATCGGTATGACCCAAGTACTATATAGCTTGCTAATTCCCATACATCGATCGATAGAGCAACTGTTTAAGTCACGTTGTACCGTTCACTATTAGAAATAACACTATATTTTGTACATTTAAAAAAAGGGATGAAAACTAACTCCAGCCATCCAGGCGACACCGAAGCAATACTTAAATTGACTTATTGATAATGAATCCAATTGAATCATACAAATATTTAACCACATGTATGAAAGGATGAAAATTTTTTTCTTTAGATGATTAAGATTCGCTTTAAGCTTTTAAAGATTTGGTATTTATCTGTCACTTCGTCTGTACGCCTCCATTCAATGCAGCCTATTGCCACTGTGGTATTTAGAATTATACTATACTGATATACAATCATCGTATCATCATCTGGTATGGAAGGGAGTAGTAAAACAAGGCTGTAATGAAATGGGGAAAAGAATTTTAGAAGGATTGTGTCTTTGTTAATGTAGGACACTTGAAATAATTGAGCTTTTGTACATGATTATCAACATTAGTGCTTGAAGTCAAAGGAAATGTACTTTGGAGAAATTGATTTAAAAGGATTACCGAGGAGCCTTCACTTAGACATCACGAAAAATATTCCTAATACTGACTAGATAAAGTACAAGACAGTGACAAATGGAGGGGAAATACAAGCCGTGAACAAGACACTTGTTCGTATCTCAGGTACGCTTTTTCATCTGTTCGAAAATGAACCCTTTTAAAGCATAATTCTAGTTCAGTATTGTCCATAGTTTCTTTCATTGCCTCTGTTCTATAACCCCTATCTTTTGTCTCAAGATGTTCGTGTATCATATACGTGTATATTCCTTGTACTTCTGCTGCCGGCTCACTAAATTGATAGATAAACTACGTATACAGACTGATAGACTGATGTTTCTTAGATAAACGCTTCAAATTATATAGATCATTTTACCACCTCATCTAAAACAGTCAGTATACGTATCATGCATAGGTCTAGCATCAGAACCACTTCACGTAGTCGAAGGAATTGACCAATATAAAGAATGCCCTTTTCTTGTCTGGTCTTTAATTTCTGGCCGAAAGAAAATTAGTTCGGTTTTTGATAATTTACTAGTATATACCATGCTATGCACAAAACAGTAATGTAAAAACAAAACAACAACAACAAGAAATAAACCCCAAACAAACAATCAAAAACACTTTACGATCCCTGTTATACCAATGGACGCGCGCACTCTTTTTCTCATTTTGTTTCTCGCCTACGAAGCAGGAAAAACGAGTCATTTTGGAGGAAAAACCTTTTGTTTTGAGAGTCAGTAATCAAGGCTATCGGGTCGATAGAGTGATTGTTGATTGCCTTAGAGCAGATATCGTATGAGCTAGCGTGAAATGGCACGGCATACGGTTACGTTACGGCACCGAATGTCGAGTGTTTCCATACACAGCACGGCACGGTACGGTACTGACACAATCACGGTATGGCGCGTTCCGCGATGTAAGTTTGTTCATAGTCATACGAAAACTGCTCTATTTGCATGTCACTCATTTGCATGCTGTAAAAACAACTATTTGATTTTTCGCTTGTGTCAATCAAAAACAATCATTCGTTATACCTTTTATATTCTTGACTGGCGGCAGTGAAAAACCAAATTCGCAACTACAGAGTTCGCAGCTAGGTTTATGAAAATAATGTAATAGATGCAAAGAATTGCAGTGAATCAGTGAATGCGCGTTAATGTCACATACATCTGGCGACTATATATATTCATTTTCTTAAGTTTCCATTTTTTTACCGTTTTTAGTGCAAATTGTCGGTCCATTGTATTTTTTTATTTTTCTTACTCGATTTTTTTCAAGCGATTTCATTTTCAAATGCCATTTTTACAAACACTAAGTATTAGAAGTATATATAATGCAAAAACATCTTATGGAAGTACTAGGGTATTGTATATGAAAACAAGGTTTATGTATAATTTGTAGAAACAAACTGTTTTTAATACCACTGATGGCTTGTCAGATGTGAAGGGATTTCCTTAAGGCTTCATTTGATTATATATACCGACTGGTATTCCGACTTTTGACGAACAAGACAAACTCGAACTTATATTAGTGTAGTCAAATATCAATATAAATACCTTGTCTAACAGACGTTTCCTGGGTTAATTCGTTAGACTAAGACGAAAACTAAATTATTAGAACAATACTGATTATTGCTATTAAAGTGCAAGCCAAGCGCGCGGTGGGGCGGTAGGGTATGTCAGTCTATTCCAAGCACTTGGCAGGTGCATTTGGCAGAGAAACATCACAAGAGTGAATCATTGTTCAGTTTTGTTTGAAGGTGCGAACATTTTTAACCCGAATTTCCACAATAGTCTACAATGTTTTATTAATTGTCAAGCCAAAATGAAGTATAATGAGGAAGCGAGTTGATTCTTTTTGTCTTCTTTATTAATTACACGTCCTATATACAAAGTCCGCTTAGGCGAGCAGCTTAGGCTATCAATAAATTCATTAGATAACAGTCCAAGATGCGATAAGATATCTCTCGAACGATCGAAGAGGCTCTATTTACATGAAGGTATATACTATTAACAGTAACAGGTCATAACTAGACCCTTCTTTGGCATTTGAAGGCCTGACATCGAATTGGATTGGTTGTTTTCAGTGACGATAGGAAAGAAAGCACTACGTCAACCGACCTAATGAGCTGAATGAAGCCTCATCTGTCAAAACTAGATAAACACACAAGAAGGGAAAAGGAAAAACGTAGCAGTGAAGGGAAGTTAAATGAGATGAATAGTGATTTTAGGAGAGATTAGAAACGCCGCTTCCCAGAGGATATTTTTGATGTTTTTTTTTTCTCTCTTCTCATTTCAGGGCTGATATTGATGTCCACAATATTGGTATTTACCTGGTTTAAAATGAGTTTCAGATGAAATTCTTAATCCAAGAAACTGATCCAAATTAACCGTATTGATTGGTGTTTTTTTTTTTTTAATTTGTCTCTCCGTAGGTTGTCACTTATCTTGGAACATTCTCCTCAAGTACTCCTCAATATTCTATCTCAGTGGCAGTGTTTCCATGAACGCTGTACGATAAATATCCTGATCCATAAGACTGCATCATCACGTCAGGATAACTCGGGTGCCAGCTCACGGCAACAACATCGGTAACTGACGCTTTCCCAACATGCAAAATGAAACTGTAGAGGCCGTCCAAGCCATGTCCCCGACAAAAGCGGTTCGCCTGGTACTTTACATCACGATCTTTCTCTTTGGGTTATTTGGAAACCTTCTCGTTATTCTAGTTATACGAGCCAGAGGCAAGAGGCGAACGTTTCATGATTACTTTCTCCTAAATCTTGCAGTCGCCGATTTACTTTTCATCTTGTGTTTGCCGGCCGACATTTACGTCGAAATGACTTTGTTTCCATTTACAGAGATCTATTGTAAGCTTATATACCCATTAACTACGTTCGCCTTTTCGTTAAGTATTTTTACTTTGACATCGATGGCCGTGGGAAGATGTCACATTATGAAGCACCACAACAGGCCACCGATCAAGGGAAAAACCGTTCTATTTTGGATCCTGCTTCTTTGGGTGTTTTCAGTTCTGTGTGTGCTTCCTCTTTCGATCGTCGCTCGTTCTTCTCCTAAAGCATGTCAGGAAGACTGGCCTGGTAGGACGTATCGACTGGCGTACACGGCAACACTGTGTGTCCTCCAGTACATAGGACCTTTATTCATCATTGCAATAGCCTATATTCATATAGGAGTACAGTTAAACCACAAGAAACCACCTTCAAGAGAAGATAACAAGACAGCGCAAATAATAGCCATGCGAATACGACAGAGGAACATTCAAATCATGAGAACACTTGCAGTTATTGTCATTCTTTTCGCTCTTCTAATGTTGCCTCATGAGATCGCATGGATGTTGATTGACTTTGGCAGTCCAGAACATAGTGGAGCAGTCCAAACTCTAATGAAGTTTTCTACTATTCTAACCTATCTTCATAGCTGTTCTAACCCACTAGTCTATGGGTTGATGATATCACAGTTCAGAGATGACGCCAAGAAATGTCTTTGCTGTGTCAACCTGGAGGATTTTCCTGAGTGTTTTGTACATGATCCACAAGCAAGTAAGAGAAGCAAGAACGCATCTCAAAAACCTGATACGTCCAGAATAGGAGCCGAAGACCCATCACAAAACACATCTCGTCCAGTAAGTGCGACTTCTACAAGGTATACGAATAATAAACGAGTGGAGAAGGAACCACTGATTATTGAACAGAGTGACCAACACAACAATGGTGTATACCAGACCAAGTTTAAGAAGAACGGTAATGTATGCGACAAAAACACAAGCCGACAAGTGTAAAAACATTTGAAACCAGTTTTTTGGGGATTAATTGATTGATAAACAGATTTAAGAGAATTGGCATTTCTAATGATATTGAAGAAGGATTTTACGTATTTATTTCAAGCAAGTGATATAAGTTTAAGTATTAGAAATATATTGGATATTATTCGAAACAGAAAGTAAGTATTGAATATAACTAATTGAAGTAGATCAGTATTGTTTAGGAATGGTTTAGAGATTCGTATCGTTCAGTACATAATGCCTTATTCATCTCAACTCCCCTCTCCCCTCAGTGGTGTGGCTATATTTGGCTGATTTGCAATTTTCTGTATCATCCGGCATTGTTGAAGTGTTTAATGGATTTGACGACCACCTCATTGGTCAAGATACCTCATTGGAATCATCAAGAGAACATTATACAACATAGCAAAATAGATATTCTGTATTAGTCCTTGTATGATAACTTATTAGTCTGTAAAACGGACGCGCTGATATCAAATATTTAAAAGAATTCAATAGACATCGCGGAATGTGAAGACATTATCAAAATGATATGACAAATTGTACCACTTGCTCACGTGTGTTGTACAGCATATTTTTATCTACAAACAATTAACCTGTTATATCTTATCCATATATCGATGAATTTTCTAACCTTTCACTTCATTTTTATATTATTTTAATGAAGAAATGCAGCTTCTAGACAAGCCGCTCTTATGCCGCTAGCTAATTACGCGTCCAAGTGCTACTTCAATTTGTCAGTATTCTAGATCTATATTGCTGGATATTTCTTTCACGTCTTGTGATAACAATACCAAAGCCTTTCCGCTCGGCGCAGATTAAAAACTTTATTCGCCGGCTTTAATTGAAGGGATATAAATTTGTTAAAGAAAGCGTTTCAGTAAGACCGATCTTTCCACTGTAACATATTTATAATTGACAAGGAATCAATTTCCTTGGAGCACTTTAAGAAAAGTAAATAAACCTTCAATAAATTGTCCGGTACGTAAAATAAAATGCCCCCTACAATGAAGCATGACATCTTGGAATCTGGCGGCAATACATCAGTCTCTTTATCATGACATGCCGACAAATTACCCGTTTCAGACAACATGAGAACATTCCCTTTAGAAATGTTCTTTGATTAAAAAAAATCAACTCCCATGGCCGGAAGTTGGCAAAACGAAAATGGTTGGTTGAAAATGGCGCGACAAAATATTGAATATACAATACAAGATTTTAAAGGGAAATAAAATGACCTCACTTGCATTTGTATTTTTTGTTTTAAAAAGGAACGATAGAGCAGGAATTGTGATTCGTTGAACGAAGAAATCAGTAGGATGTAACAATGATTGCATTTCATTGGTTGAGAACAGTACGCAACCCTAAGGGTAATTTTTTTGCAGTAAATATCCTTAATTAAGGAGAAAAATCCCATCTTTGTTTCATAAACAAACTATGGTACTATGGGTTAAATGACTTGAGTGCACATATAGATAAACCAGTACAAAAATAGTAAAACAAGTACGATTCATATATTTGTATAAATTTCATAAGACTCTGATTCTTCGGATTCAAATTTGCCGTGAGCGTCGAAAAATATTAGCAATGTTCTCTTGCTCGATCTGTAGTGTGATTGGTGTAAAATGGATTTGGTCCATTTCATACTGCCTTGTCACTTCCTTCTTTAGCGCCGTTCATTATCAGGCACCCAAATCTACTTCGGGGTGTACGCCACCACAGGAAAAATAAGTCGGCTTCGTCCAAGGATGTTCCGTGCTGATGGACATAAGATCGCTCGGGAGAATAGCTCCATAATCGACTATGGAAGATCGTTGGCAACTGAGGAAATGGGCGGAAGCATGACATATAATGAAGCCGAACGTCGTTTTCAACAGAGACTCTAGCAGAAATTCCCCAGACAATCATAAAACACTTTTTTCGTGATTATTTATATTGATATTGCATTCTTTTTGGTCATGATCTGAACGTTTGATAGCTAGCCTTCGTGTAGTTAGAACTGCGCGAGACCTTGTGTCTGTATGCACGCGCCGGTGGTGTCTGTTTGTACGCGTTTATATCCATGTTTGTATATATTTGTATTCATGTTTGTATATATTTGTATTCATGTTTGTATATATTTGTATTCATGTTTGTATCCATGTTTATATATGTTTGTATCCATGTTTGTATATATTTGTATTCATGTTTGTATATATTTGTATTCATGTTTGTATCCATGTTTGTATATATTTGTATTCATGTTTGTATATATTTGTATTCATGTTTGTACCATGTTTGTATATATTTGTATTCATGTTTGTATCCATTTTTGTATATATTTGTATTCATGTTTGTATGTATTTGTATTCATGTTTGTATCCATGTTTATATATGTTTGTATCCATGTTTGCAATTAATGTTTATATCCATGTTTGTATCCATGTTTATATATGTTTGTATCCATGTTTGTATCCATCTATGTATATGTTTGTATCCATGTTTATATATGTTTGTATCCATGTTTGTATATGTTTGTATCCATGTTTAATTTGTATATGTTTGTATATAGGTTTTTTTTTCTTCCGTTGAGCCACTGTATCCTGATGATGCCGCAATGTCAACCGAAAGCTTGGTCAATAAATCAGTATAAGTGTAGGAATCCAAATCGTTTCAGGATCATGCCAACTAACGAAATCCTGCATTCAGTATGTACAAGAATTCCTACGTTTTGCTGAAAATCGTTTGCCGTTTCACACCAGCTGTTTTTCCTATATCGATAAATATTTGACGGCACTTGCGCATGTCTGTTTTTACTACGATCTCTTTTTCACTGATGTCGGAATGCAGCTCAGAAGCTCCCGCTATACCTTGCGCTGAGGTAGTAGAATATGTGAAAAAAGATGTGGATACAGAAATTCAGACCTGAATGACATCAAATGGACGTCCTTGAAAAACCACTCAGCTGAAATAGCTTTTTAACTGGCAGAAATTGGTCAAAAGTAAGGAATTTAATTTTGTTTTCCAATGCATCTTTATTCGATTATATTAATATTAGCCTGGTATTTTACTGGGAAATAACCCACTCTTTTTTTTTTCCATACAAACCACATCCGGGACCTCCGTAGCATATTTTCCATATCCTCACAAAATATCGATTACGTCACATCAAATGTTTTCCCGATCATTTTGACGCGCGCTGCATAATTATTATTGTTTGTTTGTTTCCAGGTGATCTCTCTTCTCTCACAGGCTGAGGGAATTAACCAATCAGCAGTTCGATGCCCAGTGTTTCCTAGTTCAAGGTTTTTGGCTCGATTTATAACAAGTTTTGCTCGAAAATTAAAAAACCCCTCGTCCGATCAAAGATTTGCCAAATACTTTTGAGAAAAAAAGTATATTTCGGGTTAGGGTTGAACACTTTTAATTTTTTGCTTTGACAAACACTGAATGTATTGCGCGTCTGGATCCCAGATCACTCACCTGGTTGTCGTTTCCTGATTCACTCGTGACAGATTTCCAACACTCGAATAAAACCTTCATGTTTTCTCACCAACGTGTAATATCCTCTATACTTTAGTTTGAATCTATTGATGAAAAGATGGACCAGAAATACAGCTAATTCAAAAAGGTTGAGTTTGTTGCATGACATATTGCATACCAAGCCAGAAATGTACCATGGGAGATATCAATCCAATCAACGAAAGGTCACAAAAATCTGGCATATTCCCGAACTTTGTTTGCGCGTTTTTCCGGCATATTTTCTTGTGTGCGGACAATATTTATTTATGAATATAGTACACTTCAAACTTGGTGAAGCCAACTTCAAACGTCGATCTTCCGACGAGCCGAACGCAGTGAAAAAATGGATAATAAGAAAGGCTGGTCTTCGTTACTGTAATGAAGCTCATGAGAAGATCGAGGTTTGTGCTGGGTCTAAGTAACCTGCACCATGCACCAATGCAAATGGGAATACTATAACACGATGATATCAATATGTATGTTGAGGCTTATGATTTCTTGTTCAAAGGACTGGGTTGTTTCTAAGGATACAAAATGGTAGTCGCATGATGCGAGTACTTTAGCAATGATTAACTTTTAGAAAGCGGAGAATGTAACATGGGACTCGAGCTCCGTCAGTCAAGTGATGTGAAACGTTTTTTAATCGTGGAAGATTAGTACGAATCGGTAACCAACGAAGTAATAGCTCCGGTTAAGTGTCCGGTTAGTAATCGATCCTACCAAAATATAATGTGTAAACTGTAACTCCAAAATGATCAGGAATTTTTTGATTGACCGGACAAGGTGTCAACTAGTGTCAATATAGGCTGATATTGTGTGAAGCCTTTGCAGCAGCTGGGGGCAGATGTTTGCTCTATTGAAGGTGCTAGGACGAAGGGAAAGCAAAGGCAAGAAAGAAAACGATAAATTGGTAGGTGTTGAAATACTTTGAAATATCTATATAATTACTAAGAAAATCCTGTGTTGAACCGACGTTTGTTGTACTGAATCACTTTGATTGATCCAAGCAATTGCAAAACACATAGCACAGACGATTGTTCATTTTAGCATTTGATAACTACAATATGATAACAATAATAATATAAAGAAAAATATCTACACAGTGAAACAATCAGTTTAATAGATGAAAAAAAGAAAAGAAGGAAAAAAAACCGCAGCAAATCTAATTTTGGGATCGTCAGTTTCCGCCCTTCTTTACTTTTGTGATGAGAATTAAAAAGAAAAAAGAAATGATTGAAAAAAGCAAAATTAGCAACAATGAAAGGAAGAAACTATTGTAGAAAAACAAAAGAAAAAGGCATATTTGACATTCGAGTTTCAGTTTTCGGGGTTGATAAATGAAGGTTTCGATGTTTTTTTTCCATAATGAGGAATGTTTTCAATTCCAATACTAATGTAATTCTGATGTTTTTAAACCACTTTTCCATCCTATTCATGCTTTGAAAGAAACTGAAAAGGAAAAACTAGGTAACTTTACTCCTTTGTATTTTTTCACTGAATTATTGTTTTATTTTGTCGATCGAAGAACCAAGAATATTAACAACGTCACTACAATCAGGAAATATTTCAATTGCATTCTTGATATATATTAAAGTACCAAATGAAATGACGAGCGTATTGAGAGAAACCGGAATTGATTCTTACTGAATCTGATAAAAGCTTTCCTTTTTCATTTTGCCAAGGAAAAAATATATATATGATATATATATACAAAAATACAAAACAATTGGCTAAAAAATGACGAAGAGAAAGAATAAAACAAACGAGATGAAATGCTCGCCTGAAGGGGTTTACTTGGTGACAAATGTAATACAAAGACGATTTCAAGTAAAAAGTGTGTATTGGTGCTGCTACGAGTCGGTATTGGTCACTGTATCACTTGTTTTCATTATAGTATTAGACGTTATTACCTCTGCAGATC
>OCZR010051091.1:4466-15966 GCA_900234385.1 Anemonia viridis
TATATATATATATATATATATATATATATATTTGTTTCTTCAGGCTCTTCTTCCAAATGTAGAAAAGTTGAACCTTAGTAACAATCGGATTGAAAACATAGAACATCTACAGGTAAAGCTTTTTCTATTCAATATTCCCTGATCTGATTTGAAAATTAGTGTGTTTGAAGGAGGGGTAAAAAGTTCGGGGTGGGGGGAAGGGGAAGAAAGACTTAACAAACTCTACTCACACGTGATGTGGGTCTATGTAGTACCTATCCTTTATTCTCAGTCAATCCCCATCATTACCATCCATTCCATTGTGCTTTGTTTTTCTTGCAGGGTCTTTCAAAGCTTGTTGACTTGAACCTCTCTAACAATGATATTCAATGTCTGGAAGAAAATCTTAACGCCAAGCTTGGTAACATAAAGAGACTGAACCTGTCAGCCAATCAGCTGAGTAACGTTGATGGTCAGTAATGTGTGCTGTTTATACTATACTCATTATACTACCACCACTGAACGCCATCACTAACATCACCGCAGTCACCTACTACCATTACCACTATCACACTTAACTTAAAGACCCATTGCCACTTACCATGATGCACCGCGGTCGTCAACGAATTTCGTGGTCCACGAAAATCCAAAGATTTATAGGAAGCTTACAGAATCTGTTTCCATCGTGACAATAATAAGTACGAAAAACACTTTTTTGTGGCTTCATGGATGATTTAAGTGTTTACTCAGAACGTTGGAGTTTCTATTTTCATCTTCTGTGAAATTTTTATTCACTTGTTGGAGATATCAAAATAAACAAATCACGGTGCATCACGGTAAGTGGCAATGGGTCTTTAAGCTTTACTACACACACACAACTACCATGAAAGCTCCATCACCCAGTTCTACTACCATCATCTCGATTGTCATATTCACTATTACTGCCCCATAACCACCACCACCACTATCAGTACCAACAATTGTCACCACCACCTCCACCGCTAACAAATGCATCATCTTCACCACCATGAAAGGTGATCTACATTATTATTTCACCATTACCTGCATCAAACACCGTATCTTTGATCACCATTATCATCTTCGTTCACCATAATTAACACCACCACCACCTCCACCGCTAACAAATGCATCATCTTCACCACCATAAAAGGTGCTCTTCATTATTAATTCACCATCAACAGCATCAAACACCGTATCTTTGATCACCATTATCATCTTCGTTCACCATGAACACCACCACCACCTCCACCGCTAACAAATGCATCATCTTCACCACCATAAAAGGTGATCTTCATTATTAATTCATCATTACCTGCATCAAACACCGTATCTTTGATCACCATTATCATCTTCGTTCACCATAATTAACACCACCACCACTACCATCACAATCAGGAGCAACCACATATTCTGCAACACTGCTTTACATAGTATATAAGCCGTCGTAGTTCGTTGAAAGTCAACTTTCTTTCAGGTCTTGAGAAGCTGTTTTCACTGGAAGAATTGGATCTGAGCTCAAATAAACTATGTGAGGTATGCTGTATTATATCAGTAAACCCATTTTAGTTTCCAGTGGAGCCGGGGTATTGATAACTGTCCTTTTCCGCATCAGGTAGCATCAGTAGTGTTGATTGGACAGCTCCCATGTCTAGAGGTACTGCTTCTCATGGGTAACCCGATGACCAAGGAAAGCCTGTATCGTGTACGAGTATTGTCTTCCTTTGATGAACGCGCACAGGAGGTGAGAACCAAGATAACGTTATATTTTCATGAAAAGTGGCATTTCACATTCTATGTTGAGTTGCAAAGGTTATATCCACGAGAGACAACATCTCTTCTCTGTGAAATTCTGTGAACTGGTGTGTCTCGTATTACCACTTAGCGCGCAACAAATTTTTCAGTGATTGTTGTAAAGAGTAGAGAGAGCTTCTACTTTGTACAACAGTACAATTTTGTTGTTGTTAGGGGATGGTAATATGAGTAACATTAACTCTGCAACTTGCAAAACAGCAATGTTGCATGTCAAGTTGCACAGATTTGTAATACCGGTATTACAACACCTTGGTAATTCAAACTAGTCGCTCAAGAATTCGATTTTGGGCAAAAGCCCATGCTTTAACATAGGACAACATAAAACAAAGAATCCAGCTCTCGAACTCTCTCGCATGCTTTTGGAACTCTTGCTATTTCTTCTTATACTTCTTTAAAGCTTCGTTTTTTTCCCATCCACTTTGCGGTGCCGCTCAGCCTTACGTATAAGGAAAAAAAACGTACTTTTTCGTGCAGAGTAATATCTATAATAGAACAATAATGCCTGACTCGGTTGTTTCAGGTCGCTCTTGATCATCACAAAGCAACGCGTCGTGAAATGAAGAAGATCAACGAACTACTGACTGAAGAACAGAGCTTCGAAATCATAGATTTACCAGACGCTGTTGGCTCTACGCGGAGTAAAGCCAAGGCGGGACACAAGAAGGTAGTTGGATAACATAACAAAAAGGAATGTAGAGAATTTTGATTTCTTACCATATTGACGATGATTTTTTTCCAGGCGAAAAGCCTTGATCGAGTAATAGCACTGGATGGGAGTTCAACCAAGGATTTGACAGGTATTAAGTATTAATTAAGTATTAAGTATTACTGAATATTATTAGATATTTTTAGATATTAAGTATAAATTTTTGATAGACTTTCCTTGGTCGTAATGTTTTCCAATTTCAGACCAGTTATTCTCTTGAGAATAAGATTCTTCATTGTTTGAGTTGTATCCATATTCATGTGTCTTCTCATGTACAACTGTTAAACAAAGAAATGATACTCTAGGGAATGACACATGGTCTTGAGAATAAGATTCTTTGTTCGAGTTGTATTCATATTCATGTGTCTTTTCATGCGCTATGGATAAACAAAGGAATGATACTCTAGGGAATGACACGTGGTCTTGAGAATAAGATTCTTTGTTTGAGTTGTATTCATATTCATGTGTCTTTTCATGCGCAATGGATAAACAAAGAAATGATACTCTAGGGAATGACACATGGTCTAAAAAGGGAAAACATTACGCCAAAGGTAAAGAGGATTCTGGTCCAACCCAAAGCATTCAGTCGAGACTGCAAGGTTCAAATTTAAATAATCCTTTGAAATCTACCATGCAGCCTCGATTGAATGTTTTGTCTATACTCAATGAATTGTTGATGAACTGATGACAAATTTTGGAACACACGTCACGTGATATGTATTCAAATTACAAATCGTTCTCTCAACTCTGTTCCAGACTCAACGTCATGTGTGGACGATAGTGACCAGGAGTTCAGGTCACGTGTGGAAGAGATTCGTCAGCTGGGTGGAGACACTTGGCTAACAATGTTAGAGGAAATCCAAAATGAAGACAAGACGACCTCAAAGGTAGACTTTCTAAAAGTCCTTTTCATTTTTCGCGGGTCTTGGGCGTTAGGTTCGCGACTTTCCTCGCTCTGTGGCTCTGTTCACTTATCTACTTCAATGACAATCCATAAATCATTGCTGTTTGTAGAGTCAAATGAGAACCTCGCGTGATACCGAACTACAGAAAAGAAACTCTTCTGGTCAACATGGAGATGAGATAGACGGCAGTCCGTCGAGTGAAGGAGAACGATCCCTGAAGAGTACTTCCTCGACTTTTATTGCCAAAGTAAGAAGACAAATTGTATAGGCCTTTTCAGAAAGAGCTTATGTGATAGCAAAATAAGAATTGTCTGGTGAAGCCCCTCTCTCTCCTCCCAGGAATAACTGTCGCGTGATGCTTGACGTCATACCTTTTTTCACCAATCAAAGTCTCTGTACGATCTCCAAAACAATACATTTATAAATATCATTTTCTTCTAGGTGGCTGGAGTTGAGCCGGGAGAGACTGGAACAAAACCACCCAGACTGCATTTTGGGTTCACGTGTGAACTTGAGGAGCTTGTACGTAATAAACTTGGAACAGATACCAACACGTAAGTACTGGTTATAGTACTGGTTATGGCCTTACACATCATTAATACGTTTTACATAGCATCGAGAAAAAATATATGCATTTGATATTGTACTGGAGTACCGCTCAACCAGGTTGCACAAGACCACCACTGTCACGAAACGTAACACATTGTAGACGTTATAAGTGCAGAAGAAGGGAATGATATAGGTACTGTATAGCGCTGTACATTTGATATGATACTGAAAATCTACTCAACCAATCAGGTTGAGCGAGACCACTACTTAGCCAATTAAAATAGGATCCCACTGCACGGTTGTCGACAGTGCCGGCGTTTCTTCCCTACTGGTTAACAGCCATTCAGTATGATCTACTGTTTGTTTCTGGTGTGTAGAACTTCTGGTACTTACATGGTCGAAGTCCAAACAAATGTCGAGGATTCGTCTACCGCGGAGGACAACAAAGCGTATGAAGAAAGGATGGTTGGTGTTGATCTTAGTAAAGGAGTCATCCTGGAAATACAAATTGCTAATGGAAAAACGTGTGCTAAACACAAACTGGGTAACGAAACTAGTTTATAACATTACAATTGCATTGTTAGCGCGCTTCTTGTAGTATCGCATTTCTCATCCTCCGCCGTCTTTTCCTTGTCGTCTTCTTTGCCTTTCTCCTCCTTCTCCTTGTCCTTCTCCTCGTCGTCTTCCTTGCCTTTGTCCTCCTCCTCTTTCTTTTCTTTGTCTTTGTCCTCGTCTTCTCCTCCCTCGCCTTTTGCCGTCCTCCTCTTTCTCTTTAACGTTTTTCTTTTCTCCACCACGCAGAAGATATAAGCAGCGTAGATATACTCGAGATTCAAGACTGTTACCATATCGACATCCGGGATACCTACTCCAAAGAATGGCAACGTCATCGAACAACAGCCCAACAGAAAGACTATCGTCAGGTCGCTCGGTATCGCATGCGCTCTATGGCAGATGCCGCTGAACTTTTTGTATTGCTGTACAAGTTCATCACGAAGAGCTACGAAGGGTATGGACTTTTTGTCATAGTCTTATAATAATCCCAACTACCTGCAGTTATGAAGTGGTTTTCTATTTTGTTGCAGTCCTGGTGTTCAGAACCAAACGCCCAAGTCAACCGAGGGCTCTTCACCATCGACTTCCTCCTTCAGTATATGGGCCAATCCATTTGGATTCCAAGAAGAGGCGCTAGAAAAGTTCTTCACTTCATTTTTAAGACGTGGCGCAACCAAGGAATCAAGTAGTACCGCTGACCACAGTTACCTTGACGGCAAAGAGCGCGTGCGCGGATCTGGTATCCATGGTATTTATCATTCGTTACATGCTGATTTTATGGACGCGGGCACCCTTAAACATGAGAGGTAATTTCAACCAGTAAGGATTACCTTGTCAGTTAATTATGGACAAAAATCTGACTTGAATGTTATTTGTTGTCCAACAGATCTCGGGTGGAAGAGGAGTCAGCGCGCTTGGCATTATGGGTTGGATGTCTACCATATTTATTCCCAGAACACGAATTACCGGTTTGTCTGGTTTTGACGAATTTCAATATCTTCCTGTTCCACATCATCCAGTTTGGTCAAGTAAAGGACTTACACCAAGTACTGCATTGCTTCTATAGCATGCCTATCCACGCACTCAAACATGTCGTTATTGGACTGTACGATCAGGGGTTTCGTCTGGAAGTCAGAAACGATGGTTCACGAGGAACGTTCACGTTTCTAACACGAAACTCGGAGAAAACACGCGTTTTTCTCGAAACACTTCACGAAATGTTGGGCGAGTCACGCGAGGATGAGAACTCTCTTCTTCATAGTCGGGTCAGTTTTGAGTCCAAAAGCAGCACCTTGCCATCCTTCAGTTATCCCGATGAAGCGAGTTTGTCGAAGTTGAAGGAAAGTTTATCGGGCGCTGTGTGCGATGATTCGGTCAAGGAAGAAGACCTCTTGATGTACTCTATCGTCCGTGAGTTTCCTGAGAGTGTTATATTTAACCAGTATGAAGATGGTATTCTAACGAAAAGACTGCGCAGTTTGATCGTCATGAATTCAAAGATTTTCCTGTGTGACGAAGATCACGTGCACTGGCCGCTGCCCACGTTCGTGCGGGCTCAACCCTCGACACCCCAGTGGGTCGTATCAAGATGGCAAGAATTCAACAAAATTATTGGTATTGATGTGTTTGATCTGGAGAATGCCAGCGAGTTTGTTGGTTCATTTGGATTATCACTGATATTCGACGATGAAGATTTAGTCAGCGAGGAGGTAGAAAGCATGACGTCGACCCAAGCGCGTGGCTTGATTTACTGGAATATGATTTTCAGAGCAGTCGATGAGCGGGAACAGCTGCTAAGATCGCTGGCTCAAGTGTGGAAGGATCACTTTGAGGCTGACTTCAACGTGACACACAGTAAACCAAGATCTTTACTACCACCCCCTGGGGATGACAGTACTGATCTTCATTCTCCAGTTAAACCACTTTCTCCCATTGGGACCCCTGTTGAGGCAAGCTTCAAAAAATCCCACAGGAGGGTGGGGTCGGACAATTTGCCTCTTTTTAAGGCTTCGACTTTGGACTGTCTCGAGTCTTTAATGGCTCTTGATAGAAAAACATTGGATAAATATTTCAATAAACTGATTGCACAGAAACCAGAGGGAGAAGACGAGAAGCTACTGCATGTGTTGTGGACTGGTTGCACGCCATACTTGTTTCCAGACAAGGAAGTGCAGGTATGTGTTCTTCTGAGCAATCTTTACATCTATATTCTGGCTGACAAGGAAGGCAAGCAACTGATAAGCAAGGAAAAGACGGTCAAACTCGGCCCTTCTCATAAGGATAGTACAAAATGTCTTTGTTATAATTCCATTCCTGTTGCAAGTTTACATCAGATTTGCGTGGGTTTGTTTGATCAGACCGTGCGTGTAGAAGGGAACAACAAAGAAGAAACATTCACTTTCATAACTCGTGACTTCAACTTGACCAATGCGTTCCTGGAGTGCTTGAATGCTGTCCTTACGTCCAACCATTCCGAGTCCTCGAGTACAACAAAACAAGATAGCACCGCTTCTTCGGCTAGCATCTATGACAGGCAGATCTCAGACCAGACCGGTGAGATGTGGCACAAGCCTGAGTCACTGCTGTTAAGAAAAGGGGTCAAATTCGTCTACCCAAGCGATGACTCACTCGAGATTCTCAAAGACACAATCGCTAAATTTAGCCAGGAGTCTGATCTCTGTTCGTCGATATTTGATGTCACGATACTTGTTTACTTGCTTGTGTTCCACGAAACGAGTTCTGGGTTAGAGGAACCGAGAACGTTGATAATCATGGATAAATCTCTGTGTCTTTGTATCGAGGACCATGTCCACTACCCCTTGACTCTGTTCGCTACGGGGCTACCCGATAGCCCACAATACAAGATATGGGATGTACGGGATGTGGAGACGTTGTCCCGTATAGAATTCACCGATTTTAACTCGTGTGATTTCACGCTCGTTTTTAGCCCCTCGGCACCCGAGTGTGAGAGGAAACATGACGATTTTGAATCTGCTAGTATGGGTGAACTATGTGTGATAACACATTACACACCTGAGGAGATCAATGAAACTGCCTGGAGGATTATTGCACCGACGTACGAAGAGAAGGAAAAATCCTTGAGTCTTATCTGTAGATTGTGGTCTGATATTCAAGGCGAGGTGTTACCGGTAATGAAAGGAAGAGAGAAAAACGCTTGACAAAAATATACAAGAAATAAAGTGACTGAATTTCAGAACCAATCGCAGTGCGAGTACCATTTTTTCCTAATTCCGTGGTTCTCCAATGGATTTTGTACTGTACACGGCTTCCAGACAGATTTCATAGAATCTTTTCAAGAGATGTTCTTTGACAGTATCGACTATTAGAACTAGTTTTTTCATGAAGAAAAACTTTTAACTTTTATTAAAATTTTTCTTACGGCAGGAAAATAAGTATAGACTGATTTGAAATATTTGTCATCCAAACATCATTCGAGATCGATCGATATTTAGATTTATATTTACGCATTTTGAATACTCCAGTTTCACGTTCGATTCAAACTGCTGTTTTTCAAGATGATAGACTTGTTTACACTAGCAATTTTGTCGCGCGACACGGCGATTTTATCGCAACCCCAAATCTAGCGTGCAAACAGCCTGCAATTTCATGGCAATTTCAAAGCGATTTGATGCAATTTTGTTACACTCGATCAGACGCGGCCGCGTCAGCAGAGCCCATTTTTTTCCCATGGTGCTTGGGATGGCAATATTTTGGTACTTTTCAATTGAAATTTGCAGCGATTTGCACTAAAATTTCGAGCATGTTCGAATTTGCTGCGACAAACCAGCGAGCTCTCGCAATGAAATCACCGTGAAATTGCAGGCTGTTTACACGCGAGATTTTGGGTTGCTATTGTTCATATTACACATGCTAATGATTTACCAAAGTCGACTGTAATGTAAAGAATGTGCAAGTTGAACAATACCAATCCCACGGACTTTTAATGATGTCGTTGAATAGCTGACTTATAAACGAGGCTAAGACTGAGCAAATGAGTCCATGGTCTTCAAAAACAGCGGTTTGCATCGAACGTACAACTGGTGTATCAACGGGTATTTTAATTCCCAAGTTAGTGTTATTGACATAGTTAGTTTTTGGTAAATGCTAAAGCAGAAAACTCAAACTATTCTTGATATTTACTACTGAAAGTTTGTCCGCATTGGATCCATCAGAACAAAGCGTACTGGGCATTCATCTCATAAAATCCAGTATTTTGTAATTTAACTTAGTGCTCTCGATGGATCCATATAGACCTTTCTCGTAATGGCCGCCAAACACGGTTCGGACTGGGGACGAGTGAATGTCAGCGAGGTCAGAAAGGCCTAAAAAAAGATCTATTGTGTCAAAATCATTCACGTCATTTATTCAAGTTTTCTTTAAGTGAATTGAATGACTTTGACACAAAAGATCCTACAGAGAAGACTTTGTTTGCTAATGAGGCCTTTCTTACATGCACTTGTCCCCAGTCCAAACCGCGTTTGGCGGCCATTATGAGAAAGCTGTATATTGTACGATTTATTTATTCTCAGCAGAGTTCAATAACAAGGATCATATGGAAGTATAAGGGGACAGTTTTAGGTTTCTAATAAAATATATATTTCTATGTTTATCCTAATATGTGTCTTTTCTTGTTATCCGGGTATAATATTCATATCGGGTACAGGACCAAACGGATCTATTTAGATGGGTCAACACGTCCTTTCCTCTAGAAAAATGGACCAGGAGGAAATCGAACACGCCCTCTCCCCGGTGGGTGTCTTCTTGATCCCGCCACAATAACTATGTCCGGTACAGGACCAAATAGATCAATGAAGACGGGTCAAAACCTCCTTTCCTCTAGAAAAATGGACCAGGAGGAAATCCACCTCGACCACGCCCTCTCCCCGGTGGGTGTCTCCTTGATCCCGGTATAATATCCATGTCGGGTGTAGCACCAAACGTATCAATGAAGATGGGTCAAAACGTCCTTTCCTTTAGAAAAATGGACCAGGGGGAAATCCACCTCGACCACGCCCTCTCCCCGGTGGGTGTCTTCTTGATCCGGGTATAATATCCATGTCGGGTGTAGGACCAAATGGGTCAAAACGAGGACGGGGTAAGTTCCCTGGTGGATGAATAGATCCTGGTACAGGTTGAATCCCACCAGGCATGTATGGGACATTAGGGAACAAATCATGTCGACCACCTACAATAGAGGAATGAAAAACACGTGACTCACTTTAGAAAAAGACTCTTGCTCAATGGAGTTGCAAGTGGTACGGTATTCTTGGTTTCAAAAAAAAGCACCTGGAAATTTTGGCAAATTTGTTTGAACACGTACGGCACGACCAACAAGATATCACCTATAGAGACCCCTTGAGCACGTCGATATGCAGCTCAATTGGGAAGACAAAACAATTGGTTCCAGTTTTCAGGAGTTTGAAATTCTTTTGTTTTGTCTTTTGTTTGGGTTAAAAAAAACCGGCGCTCATTTTCCCTTCTTGTCACAGCTACACAGTTAGCGTCGCTCTTTAACAAATCAAAGTCAGTTTTCTATGTGTCTGTACTGTAATCGACCATGGAATGACGTCAAAAATGATCCAAACTCAAGTGGAACCACGAGCGCAGCGACCATAGCTTTTAGCCAATCAGCGCGCAAGATATTAACAAGTTATGGTAAAAAAGAACTTTGTAGTTCAGGGTGTTTACCCCAGATACCCAGAAAATGTCGAAAGCTTTCCTACAGTGTATATGGCACGGTACTGACACGTTCACGGCAAAGCACGGTCGCGCTGTAACAAAAAGTACATAAAGCTTCTCCTATGAAAACAAATGCTTTTGACTTACCAAGGATCCCAGGTGGTGTGAAGTGAGCATACGGGTTGTATATTCCAGGTTGGTCATAATATCGCTGGGCCTGAGATAAAATCTGTCTGTTTCGCTCTTTCTCAATGATGTCTTTGTGATGTCGTCTATATTCCTGGTTCATAGGTTTAGAGGATATTACACGGGCGATTGGAGATACCAGTATAATAGTCACAAAACACAATAGAAAATGTCATCAATTTGTATATAGTTTGGATAGTAAGCGCGCGCGTATAGGACGTTTGCATGATGGCGTCATTTGACCTTCTCTACCAGAATGCTTTGTACATTTTTCTTTCTTATTCAAATTTGTATTTCCTCTTGAGAATAGTAAGACAAAAGGTGCTAATGAACTGAACAAAATAAAGTGTGCAAAAGTGTGCAAGGGATTCTGGTAGATAAGGTCAAATGACGCCATCATGCAAACCATTAACCATTTTGTAATTGTTCACTGAAAAGCCCCTACGGGGGAGGGTTCAATAAATTCATTCATTCATTCATTCAAACGTCCTATTGTGAGTTTCTAGTTTCTCGCCCACTGATATCAAAACGTTTAGTAAATTTTAGTGTAAAAAAATACGCCAAATTTGGCGTAATCCCTGAAAGAAGCGAAAAAGAACCATAGGTTATTGCTGATAACCATATTATTTACCCTTTTCCAAGATGAGTATTTTCCTTTCGTTAACAAACCTGTGGGATAAGAAAACAAGAAACGACTAAATCTCTGCCTGTGATTGGGCAGATAAGAACTAGAGGTGTCCCTCAATTGTTTTTTAACAGAGAGATTTGATCTGTTCAGGGCTCCAACAATCATTTAGGTCTACATATTAACTTACCAAAATCTCTGAAGCACAGATGTTGCCATAGGGTGTGGTCATTAGCAAGGGCATGTAATTCTCGACAGGTGACAGACATGTTGAGGATACACTTAACAGGCAATAGACACAGAACCATCAACTAAATAGAAACAAGTAAGACACAGCATCACCACCTGATTGTGATTTTTCTTTCACACAGTAATTCTGAGCCCACAATACAATAATGGTGATGGTGATGGTGATGGTGATGGTGATGGTGATGGTGATGGTGATGGTGATGGTGATGGTGA
>OCZR010051092.1:0-15852 GCA_900234385.1 Anemonia viridis
TTACAGAAATCTTCAACAACCAACCTGTTACTATCTCTGGTGCATTGTTGTCATGGTGATAAATGGCATCAGGGTCTGTGTCTGCAAGATAAATGGAAGATAGTGTGGAAGTATGAAGTCAAAACCAAGGGATATGTAAATGAATGAACAACAAAAACTGTAACCGTTTTTTTATATTTACCATTCAGATCCGCACTGTCACTTTCTAAAAGGTTAATGGGATTGGTGATTTGTTATGAGTTAGTGAAAAAGACATTATTTTGCACTGCTACACAATGACTGAGACAGCAAGCTCAACATATGAATATACAGCTGTCAGTCAGAGAATGTATATGGAACTGCATTATTTACCCAATTTACCAGCTAACGGGTAATGTTGTCTCAATCAATGTGTAGCACTCCAAACAATGGATGGTAACGGGAATATTGTTTCATGTTAATGCATTGTATGCACAATGAGACCGAATACTCCTTTTACCCCTTTCTAAGACAAATTTGTATCACTGAAATTTAATTGCTCATTTGCCATATGGTTAATCTGTTTTTTTTTATGCTAATTTGCGCTAGGCAAAAGATTTTTGCCAAATTACAGTCTTCAAAAAAGAGCTGTATTTGATTGTATTTGTGGACATGTCTTTATAGCATGTTATCAATAATACAGTGAATTCGTAAAGGCCGTGTGCACGGAGTTGGTGTACACGAATATTCTAACGCCACATTCAATTTTATTTCTAAGCACTAAAAGAAGTAATCAAGTTGAAATTCTTCATAGAGAATGCCCAAAGCAAGTGCATTCCAAATATCAACCCAAAATTTGAGGATTATTTTCCGAATGTGAGAAAAACGGTAAAGTTTAAATTTGTATCGGCAAAAAGTGACGTTTTTCCCCAATTTTCATGAGAGAAGTCTGAGACGTTTTCCTACTTTTTTCGGATCCAGAGTAAAACATTAGAAACGTTTTTAGATAATCGGAATGCACTTGATATTCTCTTATTACAAGTCTATTTTGATTGGTAATTCTGAATGTTGTTCTGAAGAAATTCGTATTTAACTAGCGTTAGAAAATAAAAATGTTCATCCAACCCTTGTTTTTATCGCGCCTTTTCGCGCCTGCCGTCGCGCTATATTTTGTTTTTTTGCGTTTTTTGCCCTCTTGCAAATCGCGCAAAACGCGTGATTTCTCTTTTTGCAAATCGCGCCTTTTGCCTTTTTTGCCTTTTTTTGCCTTTTTTGCAAATCGTGCTCTTTGCCCATAATGGAAAAAATATGCCCTACTAAATCAGGAATCTTAAATTTTATCGTTTGGTTCACCAAAATGAAAATAGTTTACGGTTTACGGTAAAATAAGCTTACGATCGAATTTAATAAAAATCGATCAGTTGTAAGATTTCTGTGCTTAATTAATTGTGTTTAATTGTCATTTACGCCTTTGTTGTGGTCAACATGTGATCGATAAAGTCTCCGTGATGTTCATCTTCTAATGCAGTTATCTACATGCAAATTATAAGTCGTGCAGATAAGATTACTCTATTTATCTAAGGCCTTGCCATAACATTTCAAAATTCATATATTTAAAAACACAAAAGGTGTTGATATTCTTCTAACTCTAAAATTCTGTTTTGGTTGAGAATATCGTAAAAGTTTGGATCCATCTTTATCCCCATTATGTCTAGCATCACGCTACTCCTGCTGTACTGAAGTACTTCCACTACAGTCTCCATATTTTCCAGTTCATCTTCACCCAAGCAGTATGAAATGTTAATTATCTTTAGATTGTTGTGATGTTTAAATCCCGAATTTCGAAAATTTTCATGACTGATGGTTTTACAACATGTCATTAAAAGAATAGCTAAGTTTGGACATGAATTAGGTAATTTCTCGTAGAATTGGCCGTGTATGTTACAGTGACTTATATTTAGATATCTTAAGTATCTCAAGTTAATTCTTTCTGTGATGTCGGCTGGGATCTTCTCCGGCTGCAGATTGTTCGAGTGGTGTCCAACCCACATGCAACTAAGATTAATCAGTTCAGCTCTAGCACTTCCCAAAACTTGACAAATACCATCCCATGACAGATTTAAACATTCGTCAATCGAAAGCTGTCTAGTTGTTGGGAAGACATGTTGGGCCAGATCATTAAGACAGACGTTCCTCTGACAACCAATATCAACTCGAATATGTACCGCACTACTCTTGCTGAGCATGTTCCACCTTCGGGATACTAATGGTATTCTCATTAATACATCTAAGAAAGGTAAATATGTGAATATGAAGCAAATTAGCTCGTTTGGCAAATTATCGATTGTAGGTCGTTCTAAATTCATTATGTGTTCTTTACTCCACTAGGCCGTCACACGACTGCGTGATAATATTTTATCACGCTCTTTTGTTTTTGCATTTCACGCTTTTTTTGCTTCCCTCTTAATTTTGCCAACAAGTTAATTAAAGAGACCGTTCAGATCAGGTCTCCTTTATGCATTTCGCGCTTTTTTTGCTTTTTTTCAATATTGTGAATAATTTGATTGGATGGATAATTTCAGATTAGGTCTTTTTTGCATTTCGCGCTGTTTTGGTAATTTGTTCTATCTATTTAAGGGTTTGTTTTATCGCTATTCTCGCCTTTTACGTGTATGGAGACAAAAAAAAAGTTAACGGGTAAGGAAAGGCTCAAAGCATCAAAAGAACGTAAGAAAGAATTAAACAGAGAACGAGCTAAAAGATTTTATGTGAAGAAGAAAGCAGAAATAGAAATAACACCCTTTCCTAGTCAGCAAAGCTTCGAGAGTACTCTGGAAAAGGTAAAAGAAGCTCTTCCATCGACGCCGGAGAAAAAAGCGAAAGTCATCGAAACTTTGATTGAAAGTCCAAGAACCAAAAACATTTTAGACGGCAATGGAGTCGAAGAACCATTTACCAGTGCAGTATTTACAGATGTTAAAGAGGCCATTTCTCAGCTGAAACATAAAAGAAGCAATGATGCAAGAACAGCTGTCAACATCGGAATTTCAATGATCTGTGGAGAGAATGTAGCCACCAAAGGTTTGCAGAAAGACATTGCATCAAAACTCGACATTAATCGACGACGCATTGCCCAAAGCCTTCGACACCGAAGAAGTGCCACAATAGCCTTGAAACCGTGGACAAGTATTGAGAGAAAGACACGAAAAGATTCTATTCCCGAAGAAGTAAAACGTCTGGCATATGATTTTTGGCAAAGTCCAGGGATTTCGCGTCCAACTGGAAATAAACGAGACGTTGCAAGAGAACGAGTTGGACCAAAAGAATATAACGAGCATGAAAAGCACATTCTAGAAAAGACGCAAACAGAAGTTTATAATGCCTTCAAGCAGCAGTATCCAGACACAAAGATTGGGCAACGGTACTTTGAAAGATGCAAACCATTTTTCGTAATACCTGCCAGAACAAAGGACAGAAATTCTTGTTGCTGTCGATTACATGTCGAAATTCAAATGGTATTCAAAAGTTTTATGGCATATCGAAGAAAAAATCCTTCAGAAGATGAAGCAATAAAGCAGTACACTCACCTATCAGATCTGATAGCTGATACCCTCTGCCCCTTGAATGCCGACAATTCGTTGTATCATGATAAGTCATGCATAGAAAGAAGTTGCAGTAACTGTGGTACCAACAAAATTACTCTACTTCCAGGAGAAAAAGATGATATTGATGGCACTAAAGTACAATGGCAAAAGTTTGAGTACGTTAATGTAGGTGAGAAACGCAAGTTGAAGATAATCTTCAAGGAAACTCCTGTGAGTGAAATGGTGAGTTACTTCTTGTCACTTTTGAAAGTATTTCCTGCTCACCAGTTCCGTGCCAGCTGGCAACAATGTCAGATGAAAAAGCAAATTGAAAACCTCCCTGAAAACCATGCCTGCGCCGTGCACGATTATTCTGAGAACTACAACTGCCAGCATCAAGACCAAATCCAAAGTCTGTACTTTGGCCAAACCCAAGTTTCCATACATGTTACAGTTTTACACCGACATGCGGTTCCTGCGGACGACGTGGCACCCTCGTCAATCGTAACAGAACATCTTTTTGTCATTTCCCCTGATGTTAAACATGATTCCCACGCAGTTCATCATAACAGAGAACTGCTTGCTCAATATTTAAAGGATATCGGTTGTAAAGTAGATGTCTTGCACGAGTGGACTGATGGGTGTTCAGCCCAGTATAAGAGCAGGCATTGCATGGGCGATGTTTCGTTTTCAGTTCCTGACTTCGGGTTTTCAACTATCCGAAACTATTTTGAAACATCACATGCAAAGGGTCCTCAAGATGGTGCTGGGGCAAATCTGAAGCATAAATGTGACATGTCAGTAATCAAGCGACAAGTTGTAATACAAAATGCTGAAGATCTGTATGATTTTGCTAAGAAAGAATTCCAAGATCCTACCCCAGGTCGCTACCAGTCAGAAAATGTCAAGCTTCATCGTAGATTGTATTTTTATGTCAATGAAGTCGAGAGAAATAGACGTAATCGTTTATTTAAGGAAGTTCAAGGCAACCGAGCAATACACAGCATCATTGGTGAAAGTTCCTCAGGAAAAACTCTACAAACAAGATCTCTATCATGTTATTGCACATCCTGCTTGAAGCAACAGTATGAGTTGTGTGAGAACAAAGGTTATGTACCAGAATGGACAGCACAGGAAATGGAGACAGAAAGGTCCTTTGGTGACCAGAGAGTCACAAGATCAAGCTTCGAAGACCAAGTGGTACAGATAGCTGATTTGGCCTGCAAGGACACGGTTGTTGCTGTTGCTTCCGGTGATATTGGAAAAGATTATTATCTATTGAAAGTCACTGCACATGGCCCAGAAGATTTGAACCATCCTTTGACAGATGACTGGGGAGCACAATATCCTCCTGGAGCCAAAGTGTTGAGGGGGCTTTTTCTCGAGAAATGTAAAAGACATCAGAACAGTCAGTTTTACAGAATTTTAAAAGATAAAGTTGCAGTTGTATATGCAGCAACCGTTAGATACATATGCCAAGAACTTGAATATGCAAACGATTGCTATGAAGTAACAGTTAAACTTCATGAAGATATTCTAGATTCACTCAATGGTTTTTAATCCTCTTTTCGAAAACGTTTATAAAATGAAACTTTAGGTTTACATCTTTTAGAATAGTCTGAAAAGTTTCAAATCTACACTAAGTAAAAATGTGTCAAAACATAAAGTTTCAAATAGAGATGCCTGTGTTGCATAATGTGAAAATGTTATTTCTAACCCTTACCATCAGTATGAAAAATTGCAACGATCATTTAAGTGCAAAAAGTGTCACAAATTGTTCTTGTAATAATTATTAAATTGTGTAATTTTGTACCCTACAAGGTTTATATTTAATTCAGTACCTTCCAACACCGATCACAGCTTATTAAGTAACCTGTTCTCGACACATCTCTTTTATTGCCTAGATGAGATATTCACTCCTAGATTTAGCCAGAATACGTAGTCTTGGTTTACAATCATTCCCAAAGGAAAAAAATAACTAAAATTGTCATATCCGCCATGTTGGAAGATATAACAAGGAACTTATTGAAAATTATTTTGTCAAATTCATCGAACATGGCGGCTATTGCAAATATCAATAGGTCCGCAATCAATAGTGGCTCCTGGTGTAGAAGTTCCTTGAAAAAGGTTCAGTGAAATGTGGCTTACACGATTCAAAATTAAACTATATAGTATCATATATTGAGAAATTACGAAAAAAAATGCTCAGCATGATAGAGCACGAATAATTGGTTTCATGTATTGATTGTAAAATATTTGAGATACTACGCTCGCTCTGATTGGCTGGTGACTGGGTTTATATTAGAGGACAGAGACATACTCAGTTTATTATCGTACACAAATTCAAAAATATTTTATAAACTGTGATATAAACACTCTGGGAGCTGTAGAGCACTCGAGAAGTCTAAGAAACAACTGGCAACCCAGCAAATACCAAATTTTACAGAGGTAAGTTGAATCAATGATTGTTTTATTTGTACTATTTATGTTGCTATTTATCTAGTTGTTTAGAGTTTTTCAGCATCAGATGTTGAAGTAAACTGATCTTTTCCAAGTGGTATCGGTTTGGATTTCAAATTTCAACACGACGACTGTAGGTTCAAAAACTGTTGTTTATTCAAGTAAACTTTGAGTTATTTGGGTTTTAATAACTGTAATAGACAGAACTAACGAGTGAAAAGCGCTGTCAAAAAAGTCTCAAAAAATCTCCACGATTTCTAGTGAAAAGAAATCTTTGAAAACACGTAAATTTGAGGTTACGTGAAAATTGTCTGGCGTAATACGTGACTTGTCGAAGTGCACAATTATCGATGTAGATTACTGACCGTATGATTGTATATTATTTACATTATTTGTTATTGTTTAGTAAATTTGAATCCTAAATCCCCCCCTCTGGAAAATTTCTGGATCCGCCCCTGCTATATAATTATAATTATAGTTTTAAGCGATATATAGTTCCAGGACATATCCAGTGTTGCGTGCAACCACAGCCCACTCCCATCCCATATAATGGGATAAGTGTACAGTCAACTATGAATGTAATTCTATCTAATGTTTATTATTATATGGCAAGGGAATTTCATGCGTTATGATTGGTCGATTTGCAGTCTGTAAATTACGGTACGGACCGAAAATCAAAATTACTTGGTTAGCCTTGCCATATAATAAATATCTTATTAATTATATCTTATCGCGCTACGCGCTTGGGCCATAAGGCAGTGGAAAAAACTCGGTCCATAACTTACGGTACGTACCTCGCACTCGGTTAATAAGAGCTATATACTCTTGGTGTCCTAAAAATAAGCAATATATCCTACTCTAAATAAACCTATTGGGTGGATGGGTGAGGAGCTGAGGTGTGGGAAAAAGAGCCATTTATCTCTCTGGAAAATGTCCTGCATCCTCCCTTTCATAGCCTATTGAGTACGAAATATTTAATATTAAATCTGTGAGTCATTAAAACCTTTGAGATGACTAAGTTCTTCTTTTTTTATTACTTGCTTCTGTTTTCAATTTATTATATATATATTTAATTTCTTACAAAAACTTTAATAATTTTGGTTGTCAAACAAAGCAAAGACACCAATTCAATGTACCCAATGTACTTGGAACCAGTCAATAATGATGTACATAGAATACAGAAACATTTTCTTGTATATATACCCGTTAAAAAATTATTTTGTATTTACATATTTACAAAGAAAGCTGTTTATGGCATTAGTGCACTTTCTCCACTCTTTTTGCTTCTCAGCCTCTGGTGTTGCATAATACTGAAAAAAGGTGTCTTTAAGATAGTTGCGAGCACACGAGTTCAGTGGCATTTTTGACCCCCCACCATTCACGCTGCAATTGATCAGGTCAGATTTGTCAGGGTAGAGGGCTTTGAGGAGTCGTACGCAGAAGTTGTATTTTGGTCTTGTTTCAAACAAACTTCTGACATACGACTCCTCTGGGAAATTTGTTGGTCTTGGATGTGGAAGTTGTGATTTGGGAGTAGATGTAATAGGATGTTGCAGAGCATTATTGGAAGCCAAAGAAAGAGCAGAAGCATCAGTAATGGATGGCGGAATGTTTAGTAATGAAGAGTTAGTATTGTTAGATAAGAAAGGAAATGGAAGCTGGAGGGGTGGAAGTAGCTGTGGAAATATTAATGACTGTGATGTGGATGTGTCAAGGGGCGGTGCAAGAGGTGCTTCTTGTGTCGTGGGTGTTGTTATGCTTGTCTGGATCATGTCACTGAAGCTTGGAAATGATGGTATGGATGTGGATGGATTTGTGTTGTTAGCTGTTTGTAAGTTCGTCTGTATAGTGGTGAGAATAGAAAGGAAATTATCTTGGTTAGAAATAACAGTGTCAATTTTGGCCTCCAAGGCAGATAGAGTTTTGATGATGTGGTCTGTTTGAAGTGAATCTGAGGGGTATGTTGTTAGCTTCAGTGCTGGATTTGCTACAATCGGTATGACGGGTGAAGATGGTACTACAGTTGTGCTTAAGTTCCTTTCCTCCAGAGCTTTTTCGTCCTCCTCCTCTAGCATTATTCCGGCTTCCACTCTCGACAGCGCTTCCCGCTCCTGAACGCGTAGATCTAACTCGTTGTCTATAAAATCAATAATGAACTGCATACATTTAGTTATTAAAATTAACTAGAGGACATGTTTTTCAGCATTAGGTGAAATGAGAAAGGGATTTTTACTTGGAAAACAATCGGGAAATTAACAAACGAAAATTGAGAACCGAAAGTAATCGTACTGATTATCATACTGGTTATGATTTCCATAACACAGTTACAATAGTGTTCTTCGTTATAAAATAGATGGATTTTTTTAATAATACATGTAGTTACTGAAAGAGCCACCATACCTGCCAAATCGACTATTCTTGTAAGGTATTTAACACCTTCCCAATCAGCCTCTGCAAAACTACCTTTACCAGTATGCCCTAGTCCTTCTAGTTGGGATGTTTTGATTATCCCAACTTCACTGGTTGAAATAAAAAGGACAAGGGCATACTTGTAGGTTTTTGTTCGTCTTCTTTCTGACATTCTATGAACACAAATAACATAAAAACCCTTCATTGTTTGAAAATATATAAAATTGTACAGTATCTTTCCATTAAAAGTGCTTAAAATCCAATTTAAAAGATCTAAACTTTCAAAAGTAAATAAAATCTCAGTTTTTGCCCGGAAGTCGCTTTTTCGTGGCAATGACATTGTGACGTATTTCCGATGACGTGTTTGGCTAAAATAACTAGCCGTTGGTGGCCGTCGTCCGTGTGCCGCAAGTTTGCAGGAAAAAAAATGCCATACCAAAAGTTGAAATACTTGAGTGATTTTGATTTTGAAAGACCAAAAAGATTGCTTAATCTATGACTAAACGCACAGTGAGACTTCTCTTTCAGAAAGTGAAGAAAAAATTCAGTAATTCGCAATGGTAGGATCCAAATCTGGTGATTGATTAATCACAAAGAAGTGGCCTAAAAAAGCAAAAAACTCTATCACCATGCCTAAACTTCATTCAATTGCTTGGAAAACACCTCACAGAAGGTATTTTCATTGAATCCTTTTAAGATTTTGATATATTAAACAAAAAGTGCATAAACCGGCTGTTCAATATCAATAGGGCAGTGCAAAACCGATCGCTATAAGCGTAAGCTTACTTTTGTACGGTTTTGCTTCATTTTCAAACTGCTAAACTTGAATATTAACTCTTGTTTTAGTTGAATTTACACTGTCATTATCTTTTCCTTCATTATTAGCAATACAAAAGTGATTTTACGCCATCGATTTTTTAATAAACCTTCAGAAACTTCACTTCACAAGCAGCTTGTTAATATGAAAAAAATTCTGACATCTCTCAAAATTCAAAAGTTAGAGTATTATTAATATTTTCTTTTCTGTGCTCCTTTGTTATTAAAAGTAATTTAAAATTTCATTCTATTACTGGGATTCTCAAAAGACTGCAAACTCGGTGGTTGCTATCTGTACACGTGTAGATCATTGGAATGTGATTTTTCTCGTATTGCTGTCTGTCAAAAAGATAAAATGCACTGTAGTGGATTGATTGACTGCAGCGGAAAAACAAGTTCAATACAAACCGTTGTGGTGTTCGAGTTTGCAGAATTTTGAGAATCATACTAAAGACTAAATAAATCCAAACAATTTGTTAATTTACAAACGACTGTGGGCCTTGTCGTGTTCTGTAGCTCGAAATCACTTCTTAGTCAGATAAACTTTTAAAATTGTATGTTCTCACACTTAAAAATCAGTACGAAAAATAAGTCAATTTTAAGTATTTTTCAATGGATTTTAAGAATTCTTCGAAAATACTGAAATTTTTATGTTCAAATAAGCTAATATTCTTACCTTTAACGTGCGTGATGTAGAAAAACTGGGTCACGAAGTCTCGGCAAAAGTCTTGGTTGAAGCTAAAAGAGGCGCGATTTTGCACGATATATATAGGCAAAAATTGATGCGCGATGTGCGCGATGCGCGATTTGCGCGATACAAAAGGCAAAAAAGGGCAAAATGTGCGTGGTAGAAAAAGGCAAAAAAGGCAAAAAAAATGCGTGTTGCAAGGCGCGAATTAGCGCGATTTGCGCGATAAAATTTGTGCATTTCTTAGCTGTAGAATTTAGGGCAATTTTATCGTACATCGTTGCAGATTATTAAGAGTTACTTTTAATTCATAAAGATAAAATAAATAAGTTTGTATGCGTGACAAAGTAGGTTAAATTTGCTTCCTAACGATGTTAATATCATGCACAAATGAGTAAGTATCTGTGAAGGGGATGATTTTCAAAACAAATTTTCTCTTCTTTTCTTAAATGTTACGGTGTACACCAACACCGTGCACAGAGCCTAAATCATACTTTTACATGGGAAACTGCTGTATTTTAAAGAAAAGTTATTGTTAAATTGTAATAATTAAATCATCTGTATGCAGTTCAAACAATGGATAATAAAAATGATCCATTTGAATATTATTATCATAATGCATTAGTATGTGAAAGTGCATAATACAAATTCGCTCCAATAAGAGTAATAAAACAATAAAGGATAAGGAAATAGTCATCATCATAGGAAAGCGTATAAATTTCTCTCATTTCTATATAGAAAAGGGAAATACCTTCATCAACATTTATAACTGGTGGCAGCTCATCTAATGATATGAAAGACAAGGAAAAGTGAGGTTATTCGCAAAAAAAGGAAGGACGTCAGTTGTGACTTATAGCCATAATCAGCAATATCTCCTACGTTAAATCCATTGTGAAAATGTTTTAATTTACTAAAATAAAGGGTACCCATAAATTTGCATCATTCATTTTTCAGTATTTAATCCACCATCGTTATCTTCAACTCCTTCACTGACATCTTCCTTGTCCAAATGACATTCCTCGTTTAACTGTTCTTCCAGTAAACAGACCCGGTACTGCATTCATCAGGATTACTGACAATGGGAGTTTTCTTAAACAGGCTAAACAACTCTGATATTGCCTTTCTTATTGGCTTTTTTTAGCTTTGAATCACTCTTAGTGCTAGCTTGCTTCTCTTGTTTACCACATTTTTTCTTCTGATACCAGTCTGCTTTGCCTTGCCTTTTTTAAAAAGCTACCAGTTGACTTTCATAAGTGTGTTTCTCTTGTAGCAACCCTCTTAGAGCTGCAGTTTGTTGATCACAAAACTTGTAATCTTTTACAGATCTAGCTTTTTCAATCTTCATCTGCTTCATTCTGATTTGGTCTTCCACATTCTCTAGCATACTTTTGATGTTTACTATCTCCTTTTCACGCTGAGCTTGGCCACTTTTAATTATTTTCATCTTCGGTTCATCAGAGCTGCTAGCACTACTTCTATCTGCATCAACCTCTTTTGATCTGGAATAGCCCTTTTCAAACTTATACCACTCTCTCTAACTCGTTCTTTAGCCTTCTGGAAAAGTTTGCCTATGATTAAAGGATACAATGCTGTCAACATTTTTCTATACAAATATATTTTTATGATAACATGCTGCTGCCAAGCTGAAAAGAAAGATATCAAGTCAATCATTCTTCATATTCAGTACAGCCTATCTATATTAAGATTCAAAATATAACTCTTCTTAGCTTATTGTATTGCATGATTTTCATCCTCACAAGCGTAATGAAAAGACAGACCAATGCATTAATGATATTTACCTTTTTCAAGGAAAAGTCCAGGATCCACAGAAGCTAGCTGTAATTTTGCCTCATTGACTGCTTTCATACGCTGATCATATATGATGATATATACGCTTTTTCATATTTCATTCTACATTAAATTGTCTTTAGAAATTTTAAAACTACCCCAGATATGAAATACGAAATCTTGTTTTGACATCAGAATCCCTCGCGTAAGGTTTTTTGGCAGTCAAATATATTTTCAATTTTTTTGAAAATTTAGCATTTTGCTTGAAATGCATCAAAAACAACATTTCAAAGCTTTAAGTTTCGATTTTGTCGTTCATAAGTACTGAAGAAAAAGATGATTAAAATGTAAAATGCAGTAAAACTGTATAGAAAATTCCAACCAAGTTCTATGTCAATGTTTGCTGAAGCCACGTCCTTGTGGAGAGTTTGTGCTGTCTACTTTACACACATTTTGTCGACTTCTTTACAAAACGTTATTTAATATCATTGAATTTACCTTTTATGAAGTGCTTTCTATTGAAATGAAAGATTATTCTTGCGGTGTAATCAAGCTTTTCTGGTCCACAGGCCATCGCTGAAAATCCACATCTAAAACTTAAATTTCCTTTTGGTAAATCTTCTTAATCAAGTCGCCTGTTCCTTTCTGAAGATCTCAAATCTTGGAGTTTCACGTTCATTTTCATTTCCTTCTCCATGAAGTTTATGAACTGTCGGACGATTCTCGATTTTTACAGACAGTCGCTCTAAAGTTGCTTTAGACACTCGGACAAGGGAATTCCAATTCAAGATCCTAAATAGGATTTGGTACACAAATATTCTGAAATCACTTAACCTTAAATACTGAGCGCTTTTGATGTGATATATATCAGCATATATTAGAATCAAGAAGTTCTGTATGTTTGATTTTGACAAAATCGCAAAATTTTTTTTTTGGAAATTGCTTGTCCAAAAAAGTTGCTCAGTGTCGTTTAGAAAGACTTCTAAAATGACTGAAAAAGCTTGTCAAAATCATTTATTCGGTTTATAACTCAGCAAATCAAAAGTTACAACGAAAATCTTCCACCCAGTTTCAATATTTTAGTGAGGACGTCGCTTTTCTGTTCGACCCAAATTTTGAGCATTCCAGCTTTTTTCAAATTTCTTCAAAACCGCTCGAACGATCAAAAAAGCTCATTTTGATTGATTCATCTTAACATTTGTTTAATCGGATACGTTTCCTAAACGTTTTATTCAATCTACAATCTACAGTTTTCTAAAGAAGCAGGATGAGGAAAAAAAGATCATTCCAGACCATCTTTTTAAAGAAAGGAAGAAAATATTCATCAAACTTCCCTACTGTACGAACAATGAACATCTTAGCCGTCGCTTCCTAAAGAAACTAAAACCAGTTCACGAATGTAATATTTATATTCATCTTACTCTGGCAAACAAGGAAAATCAAGAGCCTGTTCAGTTAAACTGAAAGACCCCAACAAACATCAATCATCGGTTGTTATAAAAGCGGAATTTTTTTGCCTTAGACACATTTAGAATATCAATACCAAGGATATTTGAGTGAAATATAATAGAAACTATAGAATAATCTATCATTCTACGCTTTTCCAGTATTGTCCGCCATCTTTGTTGTGCACCAAGATGGGCGCTCAATACCAAAAATCGCGTCATGTTTGCTTGCCCATAATTCCGCTACCAAATGCTTTATAGTCTTGAAACTTGACCAGTATATGTAGTTTTGACCGCTTTATAAGAATATGAAACTTATTTTTATCTACGATGCGAATTAATGCTTTTAAAATTCATGATGACGAAGATGCAAAATCAAGAATAGCGAGATGAACAAATAAATACTTTACTAAATTTAGTGAATAATTTAGTTATATTTCATTTTAATTCGGTGGTTACACTCCAAGTTGTGTCTAAAAGTTCTTTGAACTGAGACTGAAAGCTAAGACATGCCAAGGTCTAAAAAAGCTAAAACTGAAACAGCTAAAAGAGACGAAAAAGCTGAAATGGCCGTAAATTTCAGAAATTCTTATACTTCACATACTCAGATTTACTCACTATTTTTAAATCATAAAAATTCTAAAAATATGTGAATTTTTAGAACCCTAAATGTCCGTACGATGGAAAATAAATGTCAGTATAAAAACACAATCAAATAAATTTAATGTTAGACAATGGTATTATAAAACAGTAGATGATAACCTGAGTATCAGGCTTTAAGGGATGGGATGGACGTTAAGTAGATGACGTAGATGCAAACCAAGAATTGTTTAGTACCAATTTAGTTGTCAGTCATAGATGTTGGCGTTGTGTTTATCTCACGTGAGTAAGAGCCCATAAAAAGAGCAACTCTGAATTCAATTCACTTAAACAAGGCAGACGCAAGGTTTGGAACAAGCTTTCTCTTGACCAAGAATCTACCGAAGTACAAGCAAGCTTCAGGTATGTGCCATACCATATCCTTCAAACCTTTTCTCCTACAGCGTCAAATAAATAGATAGAGTATTTTTTCAGAGGTCGTTAACTTTGGGAGATATTTGACCAAAATAGTTTTTTAGACATTTCAGGTGTGTTGCATTTGAATGGCAAAATCAAGAATAGCGAGATGAACAAATAAATACTTTACTAAATTTAGTTCATAATTAAGTTATATTTAATTTTAATTCAGTGGTTACACTCCAAGTTGTGTCTAAAAGCACGCGTTCTTTGACCTGAGACTGAAAGCTAAAACTGAAACAGCTGAAAGAGGCGAAAAAGCTGAAATGGCCGTAAATTACAGAAATTCTTATACTTCACGTACTCAGATTTTCGTACACTATTTTTCGGTGTATAAGGTATGATTCCTTTGTTGTATTTACACTGAACCATTGCCGTGCGCAAACCACTGCTCATTACCCAATGCAAGGGGAATATCGTTATTGATAATAGTAATGAAAACTTTATTTTGATATTTTTTGTTTTACAATTGCAAATTTCGCTGGTAACTAGGTAATTTGCAATCGGCTACTTGAATTAAAGATAAGCTCAGTTTTACATGAAATATAAGGCTTATAGTTCAAGATAGAAAAAAATAACAACAATAATAATAACAATGATAATAATAATAATAATAATAAAAATGAATTGATATGAAGTTAAAATAAAATTAATCATTAATCATTAAATCAGGATTTTCCCACTCTTTGTTTCGTTTACAAAAAATGAAATAGGTGGATCTAATGGCAATGTTCATTATTTTTACTTATTATACGACTTTTACGTCATTTTATACCATATATGGTCAAAGTATCGTGCAAATATCCAGCCGTATTACACCTTTTGATAGCACTACATTGGCTTCCTGAAGAGATTTTTTCGAAAAAACATTCACTTTTCTCTATATATTTGTAAAAAAAATCTTGAAGAAAACTTCGTCGTATAATAAATAACTCATTAGATGTTTTTCCGTGTAATATGGGTGTATAACTCGCAAAATATCCACCCGTATTACACGGAAAAACATCTAATAAGATCTATTTATTATATACATTTTATGTTTTTTCTCGAATCCTGGTAACAATGATAATGATTTATCATAATGGAATCTTTAAATCTCATTATCATCAGTATTTTACAATTGACATATAATAATAATGATAATAATGATAATAATGATAATAATGATAATAATGATAATAATGATAATAATGATAATGATGATAATGATGATAATGATGATAATGATGATAATGATGATAATGATGATAATGATAATGATGATAATGATGATAATGATGATAATGATGATAATGATGATAATGATGATAATGATGATAATGATAATTTGAGATAATTTGAGATAATTTGAGATAATTTGAGATAATTTGAGATAATTTGAGATAATTTGAGATAATTTGAGATAATTTGAGATAATTTGAATTTGATAAGGATTTGAGAATTCTGTGATATATTCAATCAAGAAGAGCAATGGAACCGAGCTGATTTTCAAATAAATATATTTTACAGAGCAAAAGAACCAACTTTCATTCCAACAAAAGACCGTGTCATATTTGTGGGAAATACAACAAACCAAGGTATGTAAAAATAGTCTGGATATATCCCTGGATATAGACTATATTTTTCAATGCTAATTGTTCAGGACTTC
>OCZR010051294.1:11028-32583 GCA_900234385.1 Anemonia viridis
GTAAGATAGTCAGTGATAAATATTGGCTCGATTTTGTAAGTCAAGAAGCTTAACTATATTTTTTTCGGTGGGTACAATCTCCGCTGGACAATCGCCGTTCGCCGTTCTCCCCGACAACGTTTTTTTAAATAGGTGTATACTACATATACGATCCTAAAAACTATGACATGAAATATACAATAAGGTATAAATATATATATTTATAAAATTGAGAATTAACAGTGAAATCCAAAGACCGGCTCTACTTCCACTAGATTCCAATCGGAATTTAGAAGTTGATTTTTGTGGAGGGAGGAAAACCGGAGAACCCGGAGAAAAATCCTCGAAGCACAGGAGAGAACCAACAAACAACTCTGCTGACATACAACATCAGCTAACACCGAGCCCGGCGGGACTCGAATTCGGATCACCTTGGTGAGAGGCGAGCAATCTATTCGCTAAGCTACCTGTGTTTCCCAATGCGAAGCAGGGGAAAATATTAATATAGTATTATTAATATTAAGAAATATTTTTTTATCCAAAGAAACCATTAGAAACTGAAACTCGGGCAAAGTTCGCGCAAGCGCAGTTTAACCGTGATGCAGATAACCATCAAGTCTGGAAAATCTATGAGCAATCAGATCAATCATGATACGAAGAATAGTCTCTTAACCTGTGATGTACTTAGCTTTAATCCTCTACTAGTTCAAAAGCATTTCACTTGAGCTAAATAACTTCAACCCTTGTGGCAGCGTCTAAAGACCAACGTTTAGTCTTGTCTTTATTTCCATGCCAGTAACATCCTGTTTTCTTCCGTCTTGCCGTTTTTTTTTAATCCTTCCTTTTTAACCCGGTTGATGAAGTACCTCGTCTTATTTATCTGATAAGGCTGATGGCTTCGTGTCTGTCGCATTGATTTCACGATAAGTTAAAGAAAATGAAAAAACAGAAAACCACAACACATTCGTGCGTAGTTTATTATGTAATACGCATTAACAACCCACGACCCGTTTGTCTAGCACGTAAGAAAGCACGAAAACCAAACATTTATGAATTGAAGCACGCACGTGGATGGGTTTTTATCTTGTATCCAGCACGATTCGTTTGTTTGGATATACAAAAATGAAAAAAAGAACGAAAAGTAAGCACTCGAAGTACGCACGTGTACGGTGTTTCACGTTCACCAACGTTCGCTTCGCTTTCGTATGACAATAAACCTTTTTAAGTTGGGCGTCTGTTTTCCCATTTCAAACCACACGTCATTTTCTTGAGTATCATTTCTTTGTTTAACGGTTGCTCATGAAAACACACATCAATATGGATACAACTCAAACAAAGAATCTTATTTTCAAGAGAATGACACGTGATCTGAAATGGGTAAACAGACGCCCAAGGAAGAGGTCGTTTTGAAAAATGTATTGCTTGGAACCTAAACACAAGCATTGAACTCTTTGAACTGGCATTTTTTCCACTATTTTTGTTCAGTGATTTATCATTTTCTGACATCAGTGTTCTATTTTATTTTTTCGTAAAGAAAAGTTCAAGTCTCCTTTTAAATATATATATTGTTTTGAGTATCGGAATATAACAGAAAATGCATTGCAACTAAATGGCATTGCGGTCCAAAGGGGTTTCTCTTGATTTTGGCGGTAGCTGATTTTCGCGCCAAAAAACGCGCGCGCGCGCCTTCTTTTGTGATCTTTGAATTATCAGTGACTGATAATTCAAATGAAAATGTCCTTGTTGTGAACTTCCAAAAAAACCCGACTCAAATTTAATTGTTCAGCTACTCTAAGATACCTCATGGTGAAATTTATTAAACTAATTTGTTATCTTAGATTCATTGATGTACGCCAGTCACGTTTCGTTCAAGAATGGAAGACTACCACCAACAACGTAGCAGGTGAGGAGGAAAATAATTATTGGAGATTAAGATCAGAAATAATTTTGGCGTCGTAAGAAACTAAAAATAGATTATATATATTCTATGAAGGGATGTTTTGCCCTCCGTTTACTCTCTCGTTGATAAAGTTACAATAGATACCAGTTCCTCTCGGCTTGTGTCAGGCTTATTGTAATTGGAGGATTTTGGCGGGATTGGTGGCTTTCAAATTTCACGCTGAAGCAATCACGAATAACCCAAACCAATTCATCCAATCATATTGGGGTTTGAATGTTTCACGAGTATCGTACGTTGCATATTCACGCCAAGTTACAGAGAAGGAGAATTATGTCTCTTTTTTCTTTCAGTAACCGCCGACCCCTCCCCCTCCCCCTCAGGATTTCAAATTCCCCATACCCCGTCCCGAAAATATCAGCTATGTAAGGTCCTTTTCAGGACATTATTATACTCGCCCTCCCCCCTCCCGCCCAATAACTGATTTTCTATATATGGTTGTAGGTATGGTGCGAGATATTTGCTGTTCTCCCGATGGTCGATGGGTTGCTCTGGGTTTCACGTCAGGGCTTGTCTCCGTACTTGATGTTCGTGGTGGGTTACTACGCAGTCAAAGACGAGCCCATACAAGCGATGTAGTCCAAGTGAGTATTTCTGGGAGAATTCTCTTTTAAGAAAAGCAGCAGTCATATTGGTTGGTACAATAAGAACGAACTACTTAGACTTTTGAAAGCTTTGGCGTTGAATAAAGCACAGGTAACCCAGTCAAAGAACTATATTTTGGAGTATTATTTTTTCATTTTTGGTACTACAGTAAAGTTTATTATTTTTCACATCTCGTGACTTGGATCATCGAAGCACTTGACTTGCTGGTCATGTTTAGTAGTATTTTTTACATATTTTTTGCGTAATGATTGTCTACTCCGCGGTATATGCCACTTGATAACGATACACTGATGTTCTGAAACGATAGAGCACGTTCCTTGTCGACCTTAAAGAAACATGTTTTCAAAGACTAACGAGGGCTTCTTCTTTGTGCAACCAATAATAATATTTGTTGTGCGCAAAGTAGCGAACTACAGCTTTCTCATTCCAACAAGTTGCGCGTTTTCGTTGCATTATTCTTTTAACCTCACTAAAGTCTGTGGCCTGACTTTTCCCCAAAGCAATACGCCAAACGGCCTTAGACCTTTTTCAAAATCAACTTGGTTGCAGACTCTCTGGAAAATAATAAAAAGAGCCTGCGGTCAGCGACTATTGTTCTTTGGTGCATGCGCACTGATTTATGTTATTTATTGGTTTCCAGGTTTGCGCTTTTTCGAACAACTCACTTTTGACATCATCACTGGACCAAGGATTATCTCTCTGGAAAGATGATGGACTGCGCCTAAAGAATATCAAAGGTTCAATTGCTTTTATTCTTACAATTGCTCTTTGAGGTCATGGTAGGAGTGTGACAAGTACCCGAAAATAATGTTATTTTTATGTTTTCAAGAAACAAATTGGTTCCATAAAACTCATAATTCTTTTTCCTTGTGGTAACCGCAGGTCACACGGAGCCGCTTCACATTCTGCTCGTCCAGAATGACTACATATTATCATCAAGCATCGCTAATCGTATAGGCGTCCACTTAACAAAGGACGAGCCCTCAGAGGTTAGTTAGTACCCATGCCGCTTTTCTTCTCACTCTACCGGAACCGGAAATGAAATATGACTTTATTCACTTACACCAGTGAAAGATAGGGGTTTTCATTCTACGCCTGGGAAGTCTTATTTCACGTCACATACCAGAGTCTATTGCACTGTTTTGACCCTGCATGCCGCTTTCCAAAAATTTAATTAACTTAGTCTGTTTATAAATGATGCCACACTCTGCTCGTCTTTCAGTACAGATATATGCATTTAGACACGATGTTTATGAAAATCTTGGAGGTTAAGATATAAATGCACCAACCGGGTCTTTCTTATGATAGGTTTTGTCCCCCATCATTCCCGCAAGCAACATTCCCACCGGTCCAAACATTTCATGTCCTAAGATCCCAAGAAACGATACTTGAAGCTATAAGCCTCAACGGAGCATAAAGTTGACATCTGAATCGAACAAAGCTTTAGATAACAGTCCCTTAACGCATGTTTCTCCGCACGTCTTATAACATATTTTTAACGCTAATCCGATTGGTTGACAGGGATCCTACGTAGGCTACAAGCTGTCACCTGAAGTATTACGCGGGAACGTGACGTCACTTGGATACCTCCAACTCAACCAGTTGTTGTTGCTAGGCAGCGATACAGGCAATATTACTCTGTGTGCATAAATAGAAAGGGAGCCACAGGGAGCCCAGTGAAAAGATTATCTGTTATTGGGTTTACTGTGGATCATTCCAAGACGCCAATCATTTAACTGAGACGTCGTTCCTTATGATCAGTCGTTAAACTAGTTGTTCTTCTCCCAAGAACAAACCGCACATTGTTAACCTTCAATTAAGGTTATTTCTTTGCCAAACTATATTGCGGAGATCTTTACATCTGGCTAAAAGATCCCCCAAAGATTCGAGAAAAAGAGGCTCGCATTGAACGAAGTGAAAAAGTTGAGAATTGACAAAGATATAGATGGTCTAAATATCTTTATAAATTTTTAAAAGCAATAGAAAAATAATAGCTTAATAATATCTTTGAAATAGATTTATTCGATATTTTTGATTATTAGATGTTTACTCTTTTGATATTGAACTTAGAGGGTTTGATTTGCTATTGTTGTTGTTGTTGTTGTTGTTGTTATTGTTGTTGATGATGATGATGCTTAAAAACTCAACCAATCAAATCCAAAACACATGGTCTGCACTCAACCAATCAAATCCAAAACACATGGTCTGCACTCAACCAATCAAATCCAAAACACATGGTCTGCACTCAACCAATCAAATCCAAAACATGGTCTGCACTCAACCAATCAAATCCAAAACACATTGTCTGCACTCAACCACTCAAATCCAAAACATGGTCACACTAAACCACTCAAATCCAAAACATGGTCACACTAAACCACTCAAATCCGAAACACATGCTCCACTTTATAGGTTTCCCTATCGTTTTCCGCCACTTTCCATGACATTTGTCGGACATTACGAAGCAATCAGCTTCTTTTTATTTTACCGAAAGATATATCTAAAACAATTGTAAATATCTCAAAGGCATGAAATTATTCTTTAGTTATAGGAGGGGAAAGGCGTTTTTTGAGTAAAAAATAGGAAGTAGAGAAAAATACAAAACAAATTCATAATCGTTTGATAGCGAAAAATAGAATTTCTCGCTTATTATTGATGAGACATTTTATGACTCATAAAGTAGGTGAACAAAGTCAGAATGAATATTCTGGCAGTATTTTCCGGCAATTGCTTCCCATGAATCCATTGTTCACGGAGAAGAGTAGAGGGTAAATGTTAAGCGGTGCCAGTACAGGAAGGAAAAACGTCTTCATATAGGAAAACTTATCTTGTTAATGACACGAGGGGAGACTTGTTGTCTAGAGCACGACGTGTCTGCAATGGAATATTAAAGAACTTCATGAGTTATGAAGTGTTCGAGGAACTAATTGGTGTACACCTGCACGGAGAGAACCCTACTCCCGTCTCCTTTCTTTCAAAAACACCAGCTTTTAGTATGGCTCAAACTCAATCTTTTCCAGATATAAAATCCATTAACCATGATGTACCAAACGCAGATGTGATACGTTCATCAGTAAGTGGCTTACAATCTGAGATTTCTTCTGATATCCATTCATATGAATTCGTGACTTGATCAAATCTACCTACCTTGCTGTTCTCTTAGCACTAATGGATTTTCCAGCAACATTCTTCTTCTTAAAAACCTACGTGATCCTAAAAGAACCCTTTTAAGAGCGTCCGTGCATTTAGCATGGTACCAAAAATGCCCCCCGGGTGCTTGCCAGTTTGACCATCACGCCGGCTCCCTTTTATTTGGCTAGTTATTTCAAAGTAATTTCATCGTTAGTTGAGAATAGACGATACGGAAACCAAATCCCTGAGATGGGTTATCGAGTGCTTGCGTGTCGATTATATCTACGTCGGCTTGGCGCGCGATGTGCGTAAAACAATGCTTGTTAATGAGCAACTTATGGATTCGATGAAAATGCCCTTCACATCGCACCATAATCGAGCCACCTTTCGAACAAGTCGGCTAGTAAATCAATAGGATTAATAAATCCTAAAGTTTTTAAAAGATTAACCAAGGTCAGTAAGCCCCAGTTCAAACGTCGAACTTCTCCTAAGCCGAACTTAATATCTTAAAAGAAGAACGCCTTATTATCAAAGCGGATGTTTCAGTGCGTTCGGTTCATGGTAAGTTCGACGTTGACTCGAGCCTAAGCGAGAAATTTAAAACACTCGATTTATTCCAGACATTTTCTGTACTTTATTCATCGCCAGGAGAAACCTTTACCGAAATCTTGACATTCAAATACACTAGAACGCTTAAAATAATCCCTTGATTTAAGTTTTACTCAAGTAAGTTTGGATGGATTATACATCGGGAGATTTATCGATCTGTGCTAAAGTCTAGGACAAAGTGAAAGCGAGACCTCTGCTAAAGCTGGCAAGGATGATTTTTGACCTTAACGTGACATGTTTGATAATGAGATGAAAACTTAATCAGTAAATGTTTATCACGATAGACCCTTAAATCTTTCACATCCTTAATTAGTATCAGTCAAATGTGTGTTCTGCAGACGAGCTAAACATGGCCGAGTAAACCTGACTCCCACACAGTCACTCGGTAGTGTCTGATCTTGCGCGCGCGCTGAGCTAACAATCAGTCTTATATATCAGAACACGTTCTGTAGGGAAAAGTAGAAAAGCCAAGTGACCAAAGACTAGTTGATGATCATTCAAGACTGACTAACAACGGTGAATGAAAAGCTTTGGAAAAATCGCCTGGTTAAGACGGGCAGTAAATGGTATGTAAACTTGGTTAATCTCGCTTTGTATATAACTTTGAAAAATTATGTGAAATATCTCGGGCCAGATAAATCCTTGTAGACATCTTCCACATACTCGAATCGATCTCTACGGCAAGTTTTTTGAGAATTCAAAATAATTGTTGAAGTGGTGTCGGTCGTAACTGATATCGAAACCGGCCACCGTCATCCGATTTATGATGAATAATAGTTTAGGAATTCCTGCGCGATTCATTAGATTGATGATATAGCTAATGTTTCGCCTGCAGGCCTGCTCAGATTACCGATAGCATTTGAACAATTTCTTACATTCAGATTGTCGTGCATATGGTCTTTTTGCATTGATAAACGCCTCTGCCGACAACTGAGAAATCCTCAATCTATCTCATATCGGCTGAGTATCCCAAAATCGAGGCCAAAAAGGAGAGATCAACTTTCCATTCATCCGTGATGCGGTAAATTGCAGGTGGACTATATAGATTTTCTATTTCCCTAAAATAAGCTTTCATCAAGATTGAGTTTTTTAGCTTGTTATATCTCAGTATGCACCAAATATACCGTCCGGCAGTTGGCCAGTTTTAATGATTCAACTGAAAAAGGCTAAGTGGGGATTTTCAGATAACAGCCAGTACTCGTCTTCCTTGGCAGCTCAAGCTATCGCTTATAGTCTTGCATTTGTAAGCCTAATCTGGGTAATTACGGTGCTTTCTTAGAAGTTATATTAATTTGTTGAAAGGGAAAACATAACCCAATAAAACTAGCAGATAAGTCGGCAGTAACAAATGTATACCGGCCATCTGCTGCCAGCCGCCATCGTCTCGCTCAGGGAGAGTTCTCCATGTCCTCCATGGTACTTAATGGAATAAGTTAATAGTCCTTCTAAAGATTCCTTATGACCAGTCTAAAAGCCTGAATGGTAAATTTTAAGGCGGTGAAAACGGCGACAAGCTGAAAATTTCTGAAGCAAATAAATTGTTTTCCCCCTTAGACGCGCAAGTTGAACCAGTCCAAAATTCTGTTTCGCAGTTTCTAACTCAAGGAAAGAAAAAGCTTGGAGCATAGAAAAGAACAGGTAAGCCTTATGCCGAAGTTCAAAATCAAAGAAAATTATTTTCTAAATTTTACAAATTTTATTATGAATCAATACTTTTTGATAAAAAAAAGAACCAATTTTTCAATTAAACCTATTCGATTTATACTCAGTAAGATATTACCCATTAGATCTTGCTGGTGGCATAATAAATCCAATATATCAATTATCATGTTAAGGAAATTGTCAACATAAGACATGATTTGAAAGCGTCACTGAAAGCTAGGTAGAAACCTGCATTATTAAGTTGAAACACAATACATAACATATATGTATTATATAGTATAGTTATTGCTGTTTTTAGAAGTATAATGATTAAAGTAACGGATTGGAGAGGGGGAAAAAATAATATCGTGCGATTGTGATTTTTTTTTTAACTTGCCAACTCCGTTCGTGCAGTAAGTTTTGCTGAATAATTATTAAAATATTTATTGAATATAATTGTTTACATAAACGTCTGTCTCTTCAAATAGCACGATTAACAGGTTTGAATGATTTTCTTTGATCCAGCGCTCTTATCATATAATAGTGTTGACAAAAAACTGGAAGAACTGCACCAGACCATTAAATGTTACGTAAACAGTCCTCTTTACTCTGTTCAAAACTACAAATGTTTTGAAACACCTTAATGCAGTTTTTTTATTGAATTATATAAGCTTTCATTTTTTACAACGTTCAGTCGCAAAAACATTACCGCCTTTGGCAATTTGTTTTTCTTTATAACTGAGACCCGATAGATTTTGTTTTCATTTCAATAATAGAGATTTCAATCACAATCTGTAAGAATAATATTGGCATAAAACAAATAATGAGGCAAGAGAGGGGGTGTTGTCGATCAGCCCTTCTCAATCACATAGAACTTGAATATTTGCAGTAACACAACTTACAAATTTTCCAGGAGTTTGAGAACTTTTCGGTCTATTTTTTCTGTAAATAATAATTATTATTATTTATATTATTTTTAGTCCATTCCATGAAACAATATTCAGTATACACCGTTCTTAAAATAGTAAAAAAGTAAAAAGTAAAATCCGTGGGCACGCAAAAATAATTTCGAAATCTTTATCGTTTTTTTAGCAATCAGAAATAACCTTTTACTGCAAGAAGTTTAAGTGCTTTGTAATCAGATAAGTTTCTTGGACTTGGAGAGTCTTTCGGGTTACGTTATTCAACGAACAATAAACGGTTTCTGACGGGAATTATTTCTGGGTGCGGGTCCACGGTTTTATATCGCTTCGCACTGTAAATGTTTCTTATTTGAAAACATCTGAAAAGCAAAAGTGTTTTACACATGACTGGAAAACTTGTTTTTTTTTTTGCCGAAAACTCTCGATATTTGACGTCGGTTAGTCTAAAGATCAAAAGCTATCGCTTTGTGGACGAATTAAGAAATGATATCACATCGTTTTGTCTTAAGTTCATGACAGGAAGAATTCATAACAGTTTAGCGGGATAGTTTATATTTATCTTTTTATCAAAATCTAAGAATCAAAGTATGTACATTGGTGATTAATCAAAAATTGATTTCAGTGGAAGTGCATGAAATAGTTGAACAAGCAATTACAAATGATTAGCCAATCAAAATGAAAGGTTCTTGATAGCCAATGAGCATTGAGCTGTTGAATGGTTTTATTTCTCGAATTTTCATTAACCACGCAAAACATAAATGGCTTTGTCAGACGATTCGAACTTTTCATGAACCGAACCTAATACCGTGAGGTAAGTTCAGGAGAAGTTCGATGTCTGAATCAATTGCAGAAGTAGAAATTTGTCGATCTTTGGTCGACTGTCGTTTCCGATGAAGCGCGACTCCCAAGACTTCAACATTGTAGTTTGAACTGTGCATTAAATGGACGTCAATCATTCGGCTCTATCGACACAATTATCGCTCAAATGAATTATATTCCAACCCATTGTTTCTAAAGAAACTATATTTCTGCTTTTTCTACCTATATCATTCATTTCTTCTTGTAAAATGTTTTCTATTCGAAATTCAATGATGATTGACGTCCATCATGTTGAAGTCTTGAGAGGCGCGCTTCATCGGAAACGACGGTAATGGCCAGGTTTGCCTCATGAAACACATCATACATCAGCAGTTACAAAGTTTCAATTAATCTTTGTTCTCGATAACATGGTCTATTTCCGTTTAACGATCATTTGATTAGAGTACCTTTCGTAATGGCTTACATACATTGAATTGGGCAAAAAGCCTTTCGACCAAAATCAGTTATTTTGACATTTTTTAAAAAGATTTCTCTTTTAATGGATTTTTAATGATTGCCATTTTCATAAGCAATGTGATTGGACAGTACACATTTGCCTTCGCTTTGATTGGTTGATTGATTAGGCGTAGCAACCTTTTGAGTGTCATGGTACGTCCTATATACGAAAAGTCTTGTAACCAAACTGCAGCAGCTCTAGAATAGCAGGATTCATCTGTAAAAATACAAGCGTTTTGTGGTTCTTTCGAGGTTCTTGGAAGCCATATATTTTATTCTCGAGAAACGGTCCAGCCCACTCACACAAACAAAACTTGTCAACATAGATTTCTCATTTTAAATAGCGTGTTGTATAGTATTAACTAATATTGAAATAATCAATAATGTTTGATAATTATCAAATAATAAGGATTAGTGATCCGTGTTCATGAACGACAGTCTGCGCATTCTTTTTTTATTCAATTCCTGAAAGCCATTTAAATGTCAGTCAGAAAATTACAAGAGGTATAACCCGCCCAAAGTGTTCTAGTTCAGTTAACATAATCTTCTCTTATCAATTAGCGCGATGTTTTGCCAATAGGCCAACATCACGGATACTCGACAGTTTTATTTTTGCGATTCTTCAGTGATAGATTCAAAGTGGAAGCCCTTTTGGTCGAGAGATCGAGAACAATTAAGAGTCAAATAGTCTAACTTTAGAAATATCAAATTGTTCTATAGCGGGTTTCTCATATGCCGGGATTTGGCGCACGAGAATTTAAAACACAAATTAGGGATTGTGCAATAATCATCAGGAGGGGGGCCGAAAAACTAGAGTAATCTAGCAAAAACTTAAACAGGGCTCCCCCTCCAAAAACAAAAAAAGTTGTTAAAACCCCCTTCTGTTATGCTGAAAATAACATTCCCCCTGCCTCTACTTTAAGTAAAAACCTTAAAAAATACCCTTTTTTATTGTCATGCTTAAGTGACTTTAATTTGAGCCCCCCCTATCTTGGCAATATTTTTATGTAATGCCCCCCACCCCCCTCTAGTTTTTCGCTCCCCCCTCCCTCTTGATAATTATTGCACCATCCCTAAGCGGTCCAACCTGCTTAGGACTTTCGCTACTTCGCTGGTATACACGTATGGTTTTCATCTGCTGGGAATTCCCAGACGCTCAGGAATCCCAACGTCTCTAATCGTATAGGACGTTCGAAAACCTGCAGGAAGACGACATCCAGTCGTTGTTGAAGTTGAGTGTTCTGTTTATAACACGGTGCGTTAAGTTTCTTGTTTCTTACACCCTCACTTAGGATGGATTTCGATTGATTTTTTTATCGAGAAGGACCCGCAAGCAGTTGCTGCGTTCAGATGTTTCGTTTAATTCCTAGACAGACAGGGTTCTATAACTGTGATCGTAGCAGTGGACCTAATGGAATCAAGAACTGCATGGTATGAGGGATCAAGGGGTGAACTGTATTCAATACGAGAGAATTGTCTAATAGGTAAAACCTACAAGACACTTTGGTAAAACGGAATGGGAGAATGAATGGATACATGAGAGCGGAATGATTGGATGAATAAATGAATGAATGTGAGAGGAATGGATGAATAAATGAGTGAATGAAATTATAAACAATCAAATAAATGAACGAACAAATGAACGAACAAGTGAAGGATCATAGAGTAAGGAGAGAGAGAGAAAGAAAAAAAGCAAGTGTCCATTTCATAACATTTGCGTTTTAATAAAATTTGGGAATGAAAAGCTCGAGAATCACACCAGATGGTTTATACCATTACTTTCTAAGGTACAGATCCGTATATCTCGTAAAGTAAGTTAAATAATGTTTCAAGTGCTTGGTTAAAACACTTGATTCACCGCTGGCCATGTGATCCCAGAACATGCTATTCAAATATCTCATTCTCCGAACTTTCGCAATTTCCTCCACATCGAACTAATCTCTAGGTAATTTCTTGGCAATGATGTGGTCCCAACAGTGAATATGCCTATCATAGGCATAAATAACCTCGGAGGTTATTATTTTACTCCCAGGGATACAAGATATATTGTTCGGGTTGAAGGAAAGAAGTCTTGAGTGTCATTGATCTTGTCTTAATGTCGTCGAATGCGGTTATTGATCACGGAAGAAAGGACAAGGGGTTCTCGTTCAGTCCCTCGCTAATCCCTCACCAGAAATCAAATACAACTTCAAAATGTTTCTTAAGATTATCTTCAAGAACTTTATTTATTGTTTTCACGTAGGATTGGTAGTATTTACGTGAGCCTTACTTGGGATGTAATCATATGACGGATCGTACTCCATCCATTGAGTTATGAATAACACTGAAGGATATTGTACTGTGCGCTTTAAAGGTAAGACCCTCAAAAACTCAAAATACAAAAAAACAAGTGTATTCTTGAAGCACGTATCTTATCACAACAATATATTGGTCTGTACACTCACCTATAGAAAACTAGTCAATTCTGGAACTAAAATTGAGCTCAGTTGAAGAAGCTTGAGAACCGAACTCCCGAGTAATTGAAAATAAACTGTGTTCAAATCAACTTTAAAGTACACAGCCTAATATATTTGAAAGAAGACATTTTTCTTTATCAACAAACACACTTTCAAAGTAATCATCAAATTGAAAAAATATATATTGAATGTACTGATGACCTTTTTGCCTTCCTTGGAAACTGGCTGCGGGTGTTCGTTGTAAAATGTATTTGATTCTCAATTTGCCGATTTTCAATTTTAAAACTAGGATTCTCTATATTTTATTGTACTCTCTGATTCCGTCCTATGCGGAACAGAGATTCTATGACCGAAACTTTAGATTGCCTGGGCTGCTATCTTTGAATTGGTATAAGTTAGTTTTCACAACGGTAGGTTAACCCCGTAGATGACTCTTGCCTTAGTAAGAATTGTATTGTCGACTGACAAGTGACACCCAAACTATCTCCCTTCTGCGTGCTCGACTACTGAGGACCCTTGAGATGGATTACCAAGTTGAGTGTATAAAACTGAATAACATTCATGCTGTTTACATTATTTTACTTTCAAAATGTACCCAATCCTGAAGATAACGAACAATAGACTGAACAAAACAGCAAAGATTCAATAGCAAGCGAACTCGCCAGAAACTCGGGAAAACGTGAGAAACGTGGTGTAAGATTGCATGATTTATAAATGTTGGTAATATAACTTCATCTCTAGTACTTTCTCTATCCCTCCTACATATCCGGAGAATTGATCGTGCAGTGTGAATCCAAATATATAGATCAGCTGTGACGCCTTACTTTGAGGAGCAAGAATCGTGTTTTTGACTAACTAGCACGCCCTCGATCTCGGAACACTCACATAAGTGTTCTTGTATCCGTCAATCGATCCAGCACATTTTTAAGCGAGATCAATCATTCTTTTTAATAAATCTATCTGCTACCTTAGCTCAATCATCTCTTCTAAACGTTCGAGCATTTTAGCACCAAAAACTTAATAGCTCTTCAGACTACAACGCTGTCTAACATCTACACTATTAATGACTGAAAGGGAACAGAGTTTCTTGAACTGACACTGCAAAAAAATCGTTTTCCGGATTATTCTTAGCTGGAAGACTTGGGGAGTAATTTGAAAAGCTTTGGTAAGTACATTGAAGCAACAAATACTGTCTGTTTCTAGATATGGAATGAGATAAAGAAAAACGAGATTGAGAGGGCGAAGTTCTAAGTACTGACTACAAAACACTTAGAACAGCTTTGTTTCATAAGGAAATAAACTGGAAAGTACAACTCTTAAATGGGTTCCAGTCTGAGCCAATCACGAAGCTAGAAAAAGCACACCTTCCTATCAGAGTGAGGAAGCCATTCTAACGTCGCAGCACTTACTTTTCCTTCCCAACTTGACTTTATGTTTTTCACTACATTATTAGTAAAAAAAAGGCTCAATTAAAATCGGTTGAAAAAGCCAAAACTAACTCTCTTAGAAAAGTTTTAGTGAGGTAGTAAGTCAAGAGAAACGTTTTTGAATAATACTCTTTAGTCCTCTTCAAGGGTTTTCGTTTCTTGTTAGAAAAGTCTTCTGGGAAAATCAATCATTGGAATAAAAAAAATTTAAGAAACCAAAGCGCGAGTGTTTTGGCAAAGGTCTTACTTTAACTAAGAGGAGAGAACCGATATATATCGTATGTAGTTTGTCCAAGATTATTAGGCTTGTTCAAATTGGTGTAGAATTTAATAACAAAATCTTTATCAAGCAAAAATGTCATTTTTATCACCACTTTTTCGTGCCGCTGTTCAATTATTAGAATTATTACATATATTTAAGCCTTTTAGATTAAGAAAAACGTTTGAAATTGTTTGTAAGTGACAGTCCGTATAACTTGCAACAACAATGAACAAATGATATTGGATTTGTATAGCGCACTTTTATCATGTGAATATGTTCAAAGGCGCTTTACAATACATGAATGAATGAGGTGGTTAGTATGAAGCCGTGTAGACACTGAGGGTAGTCACTGCCAGATACATAAACCAAAGAGCTAGATAGATAGTTTGGGAATATATAGGTGTTCTCAGTTTTAAAAATAATCTTTCTTTCGTAACTAACCTAACTAAAGATACACAAATAACGCATGTTTTGAATAAAGGATGCAAATGGAAAAGAGTCTCGCTCGTTAAAACAGAAGAAAAGAACATAGGAACTAAAAAAAAAAAACCGCCCACGACCCAACAATTAATCACTCAGTCTTCTTACATAACACATTGTAACAACATAGTCATAAATATAAACACTTCCGTAAGAATCAAGCCGGGTGGTGTACCCCTCGCTTCTCACCCTCCCGGGCTTGATTCGCGAACCCGCCATCACACGTCAGTACAGAGTTGGTTGTTCAGTCTCTTCTTTGATTCGAGGGTTTTTCCCGGGTACACCGGGTTTTGATTTTTGCGGAGGAGGCAGTGGGGCTCGAGTCGCCGGTATCGGTAAGAGGCGAGCGCTCTATTGGCTACCCCACCCTTAATTGTTTCAGGGTATCAATACTCCGCCTATATCCCCTCCCGTCCAAACTAGAGCTGGAGATCGCCTCCCCCCTCCTTACCCGGCATCAGAACTCAGTGGCACACCTACGAAAAGCCATAAATATTGACGATGATAATTGAGCTCTCGGAGCCTTTCGTGGTAATCCTTCGTAGCCTATATATCCACAGCTTGTCTACAGTATGCATTATAAAAAATCTCACAAACTTTGAGTGAAAATTCAACTCGGATCTTTACGAGACAAAAAATATTGTTCTTTATTATAAGTATCGGGTATAATTCTTTTAAAAATGGAGACAAAGTTACAAAAGGATTATTGAGAGCTAAAAATAAATTACACATAAAAACAGTTTTCCTTCTACGGACAGGAACAATTGTTTTTTCCTATCACTGACATCCGACGACTTCCTAAAATGCGTGGTTCGCAGAATACATAGCATGTGGTATAACTGGAGCCTCTTAATGACCATTCTAGCCTTTAAAAATTGAGTTGGCATACGCGAATCAAAAATAAGTAAAGTAAAATAACCTGAATCGCGGTTCCTGGCCTGCCAGATAATACCCGACGAGTGAACGGAGTACGCATAGAGCAACATTTGTGCATTGCCGTTTTTGAGGGAAATCGAGGTAGGTTTGTTTGAAAATCTCACAAAATTAGCCAAATATTAAGTCGTCCTAAGGTGGCTGACTACTTTTGAACGTTCAATTCGACACCACGATGTGTGTGTGCGCGCAAAACGCCCGATCAAAGCCGCATGATCGACATAATCTTCACAATATTACCGAAGAACTTTGCTCGTTTTGAACTTCAACAGAGCAATACGGACCCTCACATTTGTTGCCATTATCAATTTGAGTGCGATTTTCGGTTCTTTTGAGCCAGGCAGCGCGTGAGATTGAGCTACAAGTTGCTGAATTTTGAGCTTATTTTAAAAACTTGCTTCAAGTATTTTTAGCTAGTCTTTTAAACATAATGTCCAAATTTAATAGATATCCTGAGAAAATTCACTTCCATAGCTTATTTAATTTTTGAGTTATAAATTATTTTTCTTAATTTGCGCAATACTTGATTTTCCGCCGCTTTTTTTCTTTCGATCAAAAACTTGTCAAGATGGTGATTAACAAAATTCATTACCTCAAAAACGAGCTCGAGACACCCCATTTTTCTTTTCAATTTTGGAATCAGCGTTAAATTCTGCATAAAATCTTCCTAAGAACATTTTGTATTATTACTCTTTACTAAAGTAGTCGGCAGTCACCTTAAACACACTATATAATATGTCAATTTTTTGGAGTCGTATACTTTTCGTGATTTTAAAGCGCATGTTTTCCCCCCGAGCGTTTTCTGTTTTCCAACATGCTTTTAATAGAGAAGTAGTTGAGTGCTTTGCTGGAGTCGTCGTCAATAAATACCCCCGGAAGCGCTACCTCTGTCTCCGCAAACATCTATGACAGACACTTTATCATGCTTAAAACTCGCCCAGATTTTACACACGTTACTTCAACAAGAAAATATTTTCCAAACATTTTTCATTGGTGCAAGTTATTATTGTCATATCCGAGGGTTTATTTAAACTCTTACGAAAATACAGAATTTTAATTTGTCAGCAAAAAGAAACAATTCTTTTTCGTATAATTTAATCGTAAATTTTCCACAACAGAATAATGGCTCCGGAATAATACAAACTAACGCCTGTACTTTAGTGAAAACACAATGAATGTTCATCATTTCAGCTTACCAAAGATTGTTCTCCACTTAATTATCGACTTTTAGTTTGGCGGCCGGATTGAGTTTTCAAAACTGATCTAGCTTGCTAAAGCGCGCTAAGGATTGTGGGTCAAAATCGCTTAGTTTCGTTTTTTATAAAACCATAAATGGAAATATCAACAACGACAATAATAATAATGATAATATTAATGATGATAATAACATTAATAATGACGATGATGATGACGATGATTATTGTAACTATAGTGATGATAATATGCAACAATAATGATAATAATGATGATGATGACGACGATAATGACGACGACCAAGACGATGATGATGATGATGATGATGTTGATGATGGCGAGGATTACAAAATATTCTAAAACCTTCTACAGTTGTATAAGCCACTAGTGACTAGGATGACATGTTTACAATCTCTAGCCAATATTCCGTTTTCCGTTGGCTTTAAAACGTCTTACAACCTCCGTCGGAAGTCTCACCAAGTATAATTTTGACTTGTGTTCATCAATGTGATTTCTAATCCAGGATAGCATTCTACTACTACACCTACTCATTCCTGGAGTTGCGATTTTAATCACAGGACTGTCGTAAATGTTTTGGTAGTGTTCATGTATATGAAGTGGGTTCGGTGTTGCATGTGAGCAGAGTTGTTTGTTGGTTCTTTCCTGTGCTTCCAGGGTTTTTCTCAGGTTCTCCGGTTTTCTCTCTCCCGCAGAAAAATCAACTTCTAAATTCCAATTGGAATCTTGTGGAAGAAGAGCCGGTATGTGTTAATTTTCATTTCATTTTTCATGTCGAAACATTCTGTAAGTTTATTTCAAGTTTAGACTACAGTTTGACAAATGTCCAAGTTGTTGCAGCATCGCAACGCTCTGTTTTCAATTTGGCCTCGTACTCTTTCCATTAGACTATCTGCACATCGATCGTTCAACCTTCACGGTGAAGATTATGAGCTAGGCGATGGTAAATTACTCTGTCTATAGACCCTTTGCACGCATAAATTATCTCAGACTTTTTTCTTTAAAAAAGGTTTATCAATCCGAAAACAGTTTAAAGTTAAAAAAACATTATTATAAACTAAATAAAAGTGGTTTGCCCTTTTAAATGGCATTTCCAAGGATTTGATGAGATATGCAAAAACCTTAATGCCTAATTAGCATATTACAGATTTATACTCATATCTCTCAATAAAAAGAGTCAACAAAGCCCCTAAAGCACTGGATATGTTCATTTTAATGTGTTCTTTGATATGGCATGAATGAATTGCTGTTTGAAACATGTTTTGTAACGAAAAAAAATGGGTGATCATTTATCTGAGGTCAATCTGGAGGATAACTAATGGCCCTCCAAGTTGAACCTCAAACACTGATCACCCATTTTCTTCGTCATAAAACATGTTTCAAACAGGAATTCATGTATGATACCAAAGAACACATGAAGACGAATCTATGGCATAGTGGCATAGAAGCTTTGAAGAAGGTGTTACATAGAAGGTGTCTATGTGAATAGAGTTCCGTTTTGTTTAACTTTTGTACCCTAACAATGTATGATTTAAAGAAACAATATATAGGCTCCTGCGAACTTTGGACTTCTTTTGTCTGAATGTTCTGCAACAGCGATGTGGGGGTCAACGCGCAGAGTATTCCTAGAATTATATAAGTAATGTATAGGATGAGTAATGATCGATACAGTATTGGTTCTGTCTGGATTTTCTATGGGTCAATTCTTACCCAGTAGGGTAGGGTAGGGTAGGAAACATGGAGTTCAGTCTTTTCATCTCGAATTTGAATGAAAAAATAACTCTCTACGTATACAAAGACGAAATTTTGCGTTGATTACTACATGTAACCGATAGTATAAAAGCGTATAAAAGATAGTATGTGCAGAGATTCACACAGAGTGTTTCCATGGGACATATGGGACGAAATTTGTTCCAATGTTGTTTTGCAAAAAAAAACGATTTTCCTGAGTCATATTTGAAGCCAGTGAATTCGACAATTTGGCTTTTGTAGTTTTGATTGAGAGCTTTGATTTACGACTTCTAATCGTATTTTTTTATCTTCTTTCACGCGCCAATAAATGTATTGCTTTTGTCTGGACTTGACTGGTTTTCCCACACACAAATGTATGTCTCGCATTCTAAAGTTAATGCTTGATTAACTCCGGATAGACTCGCGGACATTTGTCACACATCTTGAGAAACACTACAGATATTGAATATCCTTTATAAAGATGCTATCTGTTCAGTGGTATAAACTGTGTGATATTGGAGCAAGATAGCGCCGACAAGTTAAGTGACAATTCCATTCATAAGTGTAAGCCAGGCTGACTCCACTAATCCAACTTCAAGGGTCGCTCATTTATAACTTATAAAGAGATAAGACCAGCTCGATGAATATTATATAGATACTGTAGAACCAAGGTCTCTTTATTATCACATCATTACATATTCCAACAAATGTTTTACACGTCATTTATCTGTGGATCTGATCTGCTGTTCACGGCTAGTAAAATAACTAACAATTCTTCTCCTTTATTCCTCAGTTCAAAGTTTATGGCCCGTCATACAAGTCCGATATAGTTAAAGTGTCATCACCCACCGCATGAACACCAGGTATAAAAGAAGTGGTTGTTTTGGACATCATATTTCTGCACCATGACATTTACTAGCAGTCTCCACAACTCGACGACTCCTCTTGACAAAATGAACGATTCTGTTGCTTTGACTCTACGAGCCTCGCAAGGAGAAGTTGTAATATCCTTGGTGTTCAATATAGCTCTAATGGTGACGGTGATTGCTGGCAATGGTTTGATTCTGAGCGCCTTTGCGATTAATGGTCGATTGAGAACCGTCCATAGCATATTGATCATTGGTCTATCATCGGCAGATTTTTTTGTTGGCGCAATTTCAATTCCATGTTGGATCTACGTCATGTATCGCCATCAAAATAACTACCAGTTGGATTTTTATGGCTACCAGTTTTATATCACTGCAGACATTTTCATTGGGGCTTCGTCAATCTTCCATTTAACTGGAATAAGTGTCGAGCGATGTCATGCTGTGATGAAGCCCATCATCCACAGACTGTTGTCGAGAAGGATCTTCTACTCTGCAACAGCAGCGGCTTGGTTCTTCGCTGCCGTCATCGCTTTACTCCAGCCTTTACAGTTTCAAAACTGGGAAAAAGTCTACACCTTGTTGAACGCCAACCTCATCTTCTTCCTTCCTACTGGAATCATCATCATCGCTTACATATGCGTCTTCCAAAGGTCCAAATTTGGACCCGGAGTTTCCCTCACTCGACATCGAGCAAGCAGAGCAGTATTTGCCAGAGAAGTTCGCCTGTCAATAACTCTTGGGTTAATCACAGTTCTGTTCGTGTTAGCCTGGTTGCCTCTATTCACGCTCACCATGATAGCAACGTTCAACTCTACGCTTCTTCCCGATTCGGACAATCGCATGGTTACACAACGACTTCTTGGGTTTGTTAAGTGGATGCATTATTGCAGCAGTGCGTTGAATCCTTTTCTTTACTCCTACAGAAACAATGACATGCGTAGCACCATCAAACTGATTATCCACAAGCATTTTTTAAGACAAAACATTTGCTTGGAAGAACTATATCCACGATCACGTAGAAACAGCACATTCTCGTCCAGATCAAGCTTCAGTGTACACAAGAGAGTGGTATCTAGCTTTAGGCCTTCAAGTGTTTCATCTCAGTACTCTATTTGCTCATTCCGTAGCAGACACCGAAGTGATGACGACGATAACAACAACAAAGGGAAAAGTGATAACGGTACTCGTACTGGACAAGTGAACGATGACCTGTCAGCTTTAACTTCTCCTGGCCAAACCTAAAGCAGTCGGTATCGCCAGTATCAGTTTCGGTCAGACAAGCAATGGTTGTAGTATTCAGTATCTTCTTCAACAAACAATTGGGACTCTAAACAGACACTTCAGTTACATTCATGCCCAAGGACAAGGTCCCAACCCGGCTATACTATAGTACAGTTTCCGTTCCTGGAGCGAATTTTGGCATGGTTCACATTAGTGCACAGCAAGAATCGTATACTATGGTAGAACGCACTCTGATACTCATCACAAAAATGTGAACTTAATGGGATTAAAAAAAAGCCTTTGAAAATTATGATCACCAAAGTTTCATGGCGTGGTTAAGCCTGTTGGTGAGTTCCACTCATCATAAGCAAGTTGTTTGATGCAGTTTTTCTCGGCCAATACGCGTGAGAAAAGTGTCACTCATTACTGAACTGAGTTGCATGTGTCAGGTGCTTGCCTTGCAAGCCTAGATAGTCAGGCCTGGCACTCCAGTATCGAGTTCAGTCCCTGTTGCTCGGGGTCAACCCGGCTCAGCTGTAGATATTCGTGTCATGTTACATTTCCATGGGCCGGGCAAAGGATAAAGTTATTTATATAGAAGAAGATGGTTAAGACGCACATTGTTAGCCGAAATCCAGGCTAAAAGGTGCAGAATATATTTTGAGTTGTAGACCGACCCTTGCATGTGACGTCAAAGCAGCTCATTTTGAGGACAAAACAAAAGAATTTCGACCTCCTGAAAACTGGAATCCATTGTTTTATCCATCGAATTAAGGGACCGATCGGTTATTATGTCACAGGAG
>OCZR010051302.1:0-10608 GCA_900234385.1 Anemonia viridis
AGTTGCAGTGCGTTTTTGGATTCATAATACACGAAAGTGTAACACAACATGAACTTCTTTAAATCGCAGTCAGGAAATATTTCCTTTATTCTCTCATAATCATTCGGTTCCTCATCAATAGACTCATCCAATTGATTATGAATTTGATGCATCCACTCTTCAGTGGGAGCTTCCGGGATAGGGCCCAGCTCATCCATTTTTAAATACTCTGAATGGGGTCCTTGATTTAAACATATTTCTTAAGGAGTCTCTAGCGCTGCGCCACCTATCTCCAAACCTGCGCCTTAGAGAATTATTAAATTCTTGAGGATCCACGTTTTCATCAGGAATTAAAGACTTCATCATTAATATCTACTTGACATTCTTCAGTTGTAGGATCAAAGTCTTCTTCTCCTTCCATTATATTTAATGATCAGCGCAAAGTTAGATCCAAACATACTACCTAAACAAACTGGCGGTCTAAAAGCGGAACGAACATTTCATAGAGTAACTTTCACCCAGTTAAACCTGGAGAAACATTGTATGTAAGTGTTCCTACGCTGCATGAAAATATGCTTTTGGTTCCTAATACCTTGGCTCTTAGATTCGATCTAGCAATTCAGCCAGACACTGCAAATGCTAGGGCCTGTGTAAATAACATTGTAAGAAATATTGTTAATAAGATGCGTGTGAAGTTTGCCGTAAAGACATTATTGGATCTAAATAGATATGACCTGTATCAAACCTACAAAGATCTATTTCATTGGCCCAAGGACCGTGCAGAGCTTGTAGAATGGGGCATTGGCAGTGCTGACGTAAGGAAGGTAAGTAGTAAGACTGCTTCCGTTTCAGGTCAAGACTGGGTATTGGCTGCCTATGGTACAAAGTATGTCATTCCATTGGACTCTGAAGCTATAAGTAACCATGGTGTCTTCTACCCAATAATGCTAGGTGCTGAGATGCAATCTGAAGTAACTTTGGTAGATAATGTGTGGATTATGTGGATAAATGTCTTCAAATATTGCAGGGGCAGTACATCCATATTCAATGACCAACATAGAACTGCAGTATGAAACCATCTACAGTGGTCAGCTGGCAAGAAGCGCAGAAGCTGAATATGCTTCAGGCAAGGCTTTCTTGTATGACCATGTAACTTTGTATAAGAGCATAAACTTTTTTGGATAAGACCGATGACCTTATTACACAGAGGGTGAACATCTCAAGGAGAAGTCCTGCAGGATTTTTGCTGTTATTTGTAAAACCTTATGAGGCCGGCAAAAGGGACTCGGAGGCATTTCATAATCCTAACATTACAAAGTTGAATGTAAGTGTAAATGGTGTGCCAAATAAGGCGTATTCTCAGGGAATTATCACGTCAGTTATTTACAGTGAAGTCGTAAGAAGGTTTCAGTATTTTATCTCGCCTAAGGACTTCTATATGATAAGAAATTTGCCCTATGGGTAGATCTGAGGACTTCCGGTGATAATGACATTCATGGGCAAGGTCTAAGCTCAGGACGGCGTTACCCTGGAGATACATAGAACAAAGAATAGTAGTGCTTCGGACGGCGAAAAGATAAACTGTCACATCTTTGTAGTTGCTGATGCCCAAATGTCTGTAGACAACTTAAGGCAATTGCATATTAAAATATTACATGAATATAATGATTCGCTCATTTACAAAAAACGATGTTGAACTACAATGCATTGTGCAAGATGATGAAATGTATTTTAAAGGTAAAGACGTTGCAAGGGCTTAGGATTATAAGATACCCAAGGATGCAATTAATAAGCATGTTTCTGAGGAAAACAAAAAAAGACTGCATGAACTAAAGGGGGTGTTCCAAAATCGCCCCCTTAATGAACAGCCACATTCCGTGTATATAAATGAAGAAGGTCTCTATGAATTAATATTTGGCTTAGAAAAGAAAGAAGCAAAGAAATTCAGAAAATGGCTATTAGGGGATATTCTTCCTGCATTAAGAAAAGATATTAAATATGTCTTAGAAAAGCGCTTTGACAGTCCAAATAAGTTAGTATTTAAGATAGAAAATGAATTTGATTTACATAAAAAAAGAAGTGGATTACATCAAAAAATACTATCCTGGGCTGCTGGTAGTTTCAGAGCTCGGGGAATTGCAAGATACTTCTGATAAAAGAATTAAATGCTGGCAAAAGGGCTATCAGAAGGGGCAGCCAGATCTGTTGATTTTGAATTACCATAAAAGATACAATGGCTTCTGCATTGAATTAAAGACTTCTAAGGGCAATGGAGTATTTCTCTAGGCCCAGAAGAATATCTTAGACGTTTATGAAAGCAATTGGTTTAAAGTGTTGATTTGTAATGATTATGATGACATCTGCAGCAATATTATGCTATATTACCAGGAAATTAGACTGCCGTGTGGGCGATGCATTAAAAAATTTAAATCCAAAGATACCCTAAGAACGCATTTTAAAATATTTCACAGATATAATGATCATATGTATTCCCTGTGGGCCCCGGATACAATAAGATATGCCGTAAAAGGCCAGGACCTGACATACATTAGAAGTAATGGCAAGGTAGATGGTCGCTGGAAGTTTGACATTGTCTACTATGAGCCGGAATCTCCTCTACATACTTAGAGCATCTTCGGGCAGTCGTCTGGATGCCTTAGTGTCGACGATACAGAAATGATCTAAAAAGGCATCTTGCGTAAATACCTTGCTGCAGTGGCGGCAGGTGTATTTTTTTATTCTTGGTGTGGGGACTGGAGTATTTGGAGGTGTCGGTAGGGTTTCTATGCAATCCGCTGGTAATTGGCAGGTGCTGGAGTCCATTATATGTAAATGGGGAAAGTCTTTTAAGTATTTTCATGTTAATGTTATATTATCTATAAAGTTCTGTTGATGTTGTGGAACTATATAAGCAAATGTTGATGTTAATGTTATATTATCTATTGCTGCTTTTGTTAAAGATGTTGATTATCAATAACAATCTCATAAGGGTGTGTAGCATTATCAACAATAATAATTATAACATTAATAGAGATATTATGGGAATTAGTTCCCCGTCTTCTTTAAAAGATTCTTTCTGTCTTCAAAGACTTTTTTTCTCCATTTGTTGATAGTTATCATATATTCTTTAAAGCTCTTGGGAGTCTCTTTTACAGTCAAGCACTGCCATATAGCATGTCCCTCCCTTCTGCAGCCACAATACTTACAATCATCCTGCCAGAACACTTGATCTTCCCATTCCCTGCCTTCGACGCTGTCAAAGCAACAGAAGGTCTTGTCTATCTCTTTATAGTCTCTTCCTTACATCATCTTTCTAATAGATCGCCGTGGTCATAGCAGATAAGATCTTCCAAGTTTTATCCCAGCCTGCATCTAAGCACATGCCAGTCATCATCCTTTATACAATACTTACAAAGCTTCTTTTTACATACTTTATTATCTTTATGATACTCCAGCCTTTGCTTGGAACTGAATTCCTTCTCGCAGTTGTCACAAATGAATTCCATTTTATATTTAGGTAGACATACTTTATTTTTTTTAAGATAATTCAGCATCTGCTTGGAACTGAATTCTTTATTACAAAGATCACATCTGGTAATTATTTCTACCTTTTTTTCACATACCTTTCTGCGCACATGATAATGCAATCTCTGCTTAGAACAGAATTCCTTAATTGCAGATATTACATTTATTGTTACGTTGCTCCATTATATAATAGGTATTTAATAATCCTCATATGGGATACTTTAACCACTAAAGGGAAATTCATTTTTATTATTCTTGGACCACGTTTTAATTGCCGCAAATTCTATTGCAAATGCCCCGGCAGATAGCAACACAAATTTACCAAAGTTCTCAACATTTGTGCTTGGATCATCTATTAATTAGTCCCGAGCACCTTTTTGCCAACAAAGGCCAACCCAGTGGCTACATCGCCAAAATAAAGCCCGTGTTGCAAAAACTGTATTACATCAATGCTATTATCTGTTACTACCACCTTCATATATAAATCCTCTCAAACTTCGAGTCTCGCTTCTGAGCGAAGCGAAGAAAGACGAGAAGTTACATTGCATACTTCAGAAAATCCACCAAGACGTCCTTTCCCCATGTTGCCATAGTTATCAAAGCCTTAAGTCTCTTTACTCTTTTGGCATCATTGACTTCGGTGGCCAATTCCTCCATATTCTTTTCCAAATACTTGATGCGCTCTCTGAGAATATACCTGTCATCCTCGGCCGCTTTTTCTACTTCCGCCAGTTTTTCCTCCAGGTCATTGACTCTTTTTTCTAAATCTATCTTCTTTTTAAATTCTTCGCATAACATTTTTACAGGGTCTTCCATATACAATGAAACCAGAACACATTCCTTGCAATGCTCTGATTACAGGGCCTACGGGCTGCGGTAAAACCCAATTCGTCGTAGAGCAGCTATTAGGGCCATTCAGATACCATTTTGATTACATAGTACTTCTTTGCCCTACTTATGTAAATAATAAAACCTGGGAAGGCAAAGGCATAAAAGACGACGACTTCTTTGTTGATATCTTAGACCCCAATGAGTTGTCTGGGCATTTAAAGTTCTGGTTAAAGTTTCTGATTTAAAGTTTCTGGTTCTAAGCTTTGGTGGTATTTTACACACCCAGTGAAGTGACTTAAAAACCATATTAAGCGACTTCGGCGGCGAGATAACTAAGGAGAAGCTACACGAATACATGCGGTATCTAAAGACGCATAGTCACTCTAAAATGATATTCTCTTTGAGAATTCCTTATGACATAAAAATTCTCGATGCTCGATTTCATGAGAGCATATAATATATAATGGAGATTGAGAAACTTTAAGGTGTACCCACACAACTAGATGAAAATGACTACAAGGAACAACTGAACATCCTTGTGTCTTCTGGCAAGTGTAAGGAAATGATAGGCAAGGAACTGACACATGAGCAAGTTACTAAGTTTGTCAGAAGAAGAGACCAAGAAGTTTCATAAGAGGTATGAGGCGGCTCTTGCAAGTAAGACCACAGATGTCGTAGCAGAATCGGCTATTGAATTAGCAACTAAGATATAAATCCTGATTATGTCATTGGAGACCTGGGCCTTGGTATTGCTGCCCTCAGTCTTTATTTACAGTGGCGGGGGCAGAAATGAATAAAAAGAATAAAGCTAAGAAAATGGAAATCAAAGAAGAAGACGATTTTTGGGATATAAATCCTGCTTATGTCATTGGAGACCTGGGCCTTGGTATTGCTGCCCTCAGCCTTTATTTACAGTGGCGGGGGCAATATAAAGAGGCACCTAAGCTTCGCTCAGAAGCGCCCGTAGCTCCGCCTGCCCCAAAGTCAAGAATACCAGAAATGGAATAGAGGAAATTATTATCACCCTTTTTATATAATGTCTCAGAATAAATTAGTTAAAAAGGTCGAAGAGGGTTTTATTTTAACTGCATTCGTTGCCGCAATTGGTTTTATTGGCCATAAAGTAATAAAAGAAGAACTTACGGGAGATCCTAGTAAAAGTCTAATGAAGTTTGCTAAAATGGGTGTTGTGATTACGGGAAGCATGATGCTCCACGAATATCTATTGAAAGAACAATACATGCCTCGTTTTGATCCGGCGGTTCGAACAGTTCGCGTGCAATCTACGCTGGTTCGTGTGGCTTCCCCACTTCATTCGTAAGATATAGACAATAGCCACTTTAGTTGCGGGGGCTATCATTACGGCAGTAGCATTTACCGGGGTCCAATATCGCGGCAGGGCAATAGATAGAGCAGTAAGCGGAGGTCAAAGCGATGCTGAAAGAAAAAGACATGATTTGGCCCTGGAGAAGTATCAAAGGGATGTTGAAGCCTGAAATAAAACAAGAGAGGCTTATAGGGATAGGCTGGATAAGAAAAACAAGGATAAAAGCTGATAAGAACTTGTCTTACGTAGTCTAATTTGAGAAGAAAGATTACTACCAGCCTTCGAAAAGACAGAAAAATAATGAGCTGGTCTTTGTAGGAAATGTGGGGGGGAGCAGCCACAGCGTATTTTATATAATGATTGTCTTTCTAGAGAGTGATATTAATAAGAATAACTTTTCCACACATTTATATCCCCCTATTTAAGCCTTTAAGGTTCGTCTCATAAGCTGCTCTTTGTATACTTTTTGGTATAATTTAATCGGTGGCATAGTTACAATCAAAGAGAACAATGCATCAGTAAGCAGACAGATCCCCGATGGACATTACACGCCTATCACACTATCAAAAGAATTAGCCAAACATGGGTATACACTTACTACAAGCTGCCCCATGAAATGACCATAAAACATAATACAGCAAGTTACTCAGTAACCATGGGAAGGCACAATGCGCTGGGGAAGGTCTCGGCTATTAAGAAACTTGCAGCTGCAGCAAGGGTATCAGAAGAGGTAGCTAAGAACTGGTTAAAAAACAAACCATTTGGTAGGTTTATCTTCCTGTGCCTAAATACATTCCTAAACCCAGTTTGACTGTGAATGTTCCAAATGAAGTTCATCAGGCAGATTTACTTTTCTTACCACACGACAAGTTATAGTTGATGTTGCAAGCAAATACAAGGACGCCGAACCTATAACCAACAAGGATTCTGGGGAAGTCGCAGAAGCCCTTAGTAAGATTTAGGCAGATCGTCTTCTTTGGATACCAGTATAGTAAAGAGACTCCCTCAGGTCATCGCGGCTTTAAATAATGATGAGACTAGGGCTACAGGAATGAAACTCAAAGATGCCATAAAGAAGAAACACGTGGAACATAAGTCTTTTGTTAGAAGTTTAAGGGCAGTTGGATTGAAAGAAAAAAGCTACGCCGCGACGCAGTGGTTAGATACCTTTATCAGCCGCGGGAACTCGAGGGTGGCAGTAAGTGAGACACAGATCCTAATTGGTCTCTAAAGACGTATGAGATTTTGAAGTCCATTACAAAGGAAGGGCAGTGTTGTATTACTTAGATGCCCCAAGTCGTGGATTCGTCAAGGAAGAGCTGCTCATAGTCCCCAAAGACTCAGAGTAGTGCTGCTCCACGTGACCGTACTTCAGCAGCGGTACTGGGATCCATTCCTTTTCCTGTAGATATTTCACATACCAGGCATAAATTATAGGATGAAGGTCCTTTTTGAATTACCAGGAGGTTAATTTTACAAATCCCATAGAAGGAATATTGTATTTCACTTCTTCTGAGCCTTGCTCAGAAGTGAGATCAACTCTAAAGAATTGGCTGTAGGGATGCCCGTAGCGGTCATACTATTCTTTGCAATCTCCCAGACCCCTTGAAAGATGCTGGGTAGCAGTGCTTCATGTCCAGGGATATGTAATATTCTTTTTCATATTCTATATTCCAAAGACCGCCATGGCCATGCTCTACGCAGGCTTTTGAGATATCTTTGAATTCCGGCGGCGTTGGTTTCCATCCATTCCATTTTCTGGCGGCCATGAAATCAAGGCTACGGCTGCTAAGAACTTCGTCTGAGAAATCTTCTCCTAATCCTCGCAGGCAATTTTAATTGCTAGGCATCACCGGTAAAAGCATCACCGACACAGCAATTTCCGTAAAATGGAAGGTTCCATCCTCTTATGAAGTTTACTGTGATTTGGTCCATTCTTACTACAATGGCACCAATGATCAAATGTCTAAATTTCCACCTAAAGGTAATCCATTTGAACTCGTAGAATACACTCCTATTTCTTTAAGCTATGATTTATCTTCTAATCTCATATCAGAGGTGCAAATAACAATTAAAGTGGACGGAGAGACAGTGGATTTTAATGGTCGCAATATCAATCTCATTCTAGAATTTATATAATGCCACGCGTTAGAGGACAAGCTATGGACCTGAGGCTATTGGAGAGGCGCCTCGGCTATTAAGAAACTTGCAGCTGCAGCAAGGGTATCAGAAGAAGTAGTATAGCTAAGAACTGGTTAAAAAACAAACCATGCTCTACGCAGGCTTTTGAGATATCTTTGAATTCCGGCGGCGTTGGTTTCCATCCATTTCATTTTCTGGCGGCCATGAAATCAAGGCTACGCCTGCTAAGAACTTCGTCTGAGAAATCTTCTCCTAATCCTCGCAGGCAATTTTAATTCTGGCATGTTCCGCTTTTGGCCTATGTAAGTCTTGTGTCATAAACTGAGCTCCTTCGGGATCCATAAGCCAGACAGAATGGCCTAATGGCCTCTCTTCTATTTGGAGTAAGTTTCCCGCCCCGCGAGGAGTCTTCAAAAAATCTCTTACCAATTTTGCAACACAATTGCCAGGATGTCACATAGGCCTTTAGCTTCTTAGGATCTGGGGGCTTAATTCTATAAGCACCATAAATGGCTACTGTGACTGGATAAGCAACTTCATGAAACATCATATCAATACTCCTGTTCACAGTTCCCGCCGCCATTTTGAATATATTCATGGGATCGAGGCTGAGGTTGAGTCACATGTGAAATGTATATAAACAAGTGAAATTTTTCGCAGTATCGAGCAAATTTTATAGAAATTTTAAGATTTTGAAGAAAATTATGCCAATATCTTTAAAGAGAAGGAAATTCGTTGCCTAGAGGATATCCAAGAATTAAAAGTTATTAAGTTGAAGCAGATTTTACGATCTTATTCAGAATGTTGCTCTGGCGTGAAAGCAGACTTGATACTTAGAGTATACGCGATACTTATGAGGTCAGTACTTCCAAGAGTTACTCAACAGGGAGAAAACCAAGCTAATTCATCAAAAAATTATTCTTTTGAAGAAGCTACGAAGGAGATCGAACCAGCTGTTTGGTTCAAAGATCTACGTAGTTTTCCAAAAATTAACTTTGTGCAGGTTTACGAGTATTTAGTTGTCAAGACATTCAAATACAGACACATTGTATTAAAAGGGACAAACTATAAAAAAATTGAAGTCCTATCAGTTCATCTTTTAAGGGCATATTAGAAAAATAGAAATAGCCGAGAAAGGAGAGAAAATATTTGTTAAAGGCAACGTTTTAGCATCAATGTGGAAAAAATCTTACAAGGTCTTAGCAGAATTTTCTAAAGATCAGAATATGGTAGAAACTAGATAAACTAGTTAACCGCGTCGGTGTTTGGAATAGAAAAGTAGAGATTAGATTTAACTTTGTACACCGTATGGTGGTGATGCTTGGAAACTGACGTTTCGGACGTTAGTCCTTCGTCGGAGTAAATATGGAGTGATGGAGGTGGAGATGTGTATAAACAAGAAACGTGGAAGGTGAATAATCAATAAGAGAATAATAAGCGGAAAACAAAAGAAAACAAGAGGATTAAAACAACAATAGACTAATTAAAGGCGAAGCGCTCATTCATGCCAAGAGGGTTGTGCGTACCTAAGGTGTGAATAAGTCTCATTTCTTTAGTTTTGCGACAATGGTTGCCGCCGGTAATTAAAGATAAGTCAAAAACAACAAAGTCAGAGATAGAATGGATTGGGAGAATTAAAATGGCGGGAAACAGGTTTGGAAAGATAATTAGTCCGAATGTTATAAAGATAATCCCTTACGCGGTCACCTAAACGGCGTCCAGTTTCACCGATGTATAGCTGATTACAGTTAGAACATTGAATGCAATAAATAACGTTAGATGTTGTACAATCAAAATGGTCAGTGACGGTAAAAGTGGATTTGGAACCTGTGACAGAAGTGCGAAGAGTGATGAAAGGACAAGTGTTACAACCTTTACGAGAACAACGAAAAGTGCCAGGTTCTTTATCAGAGGGAAGAGTCCCTTTAACTTAGGAAAGCACGAAGGTTACTATCCCTTTGAAGGAGAAAAGAGGGCGTTCACTTAAAATATTAGACGTGGTGGAATCTGATTTGAGTAAATCAAAATATATATATATCCGTAATGGGTTTAATGGAATTATTGATGGGATGAAAAGAAGTAACAAACGGAATATGATTGTAACAGAGCGAGTTTTAGGTGTGAGAGCAGTAGTTCGGTCAATACGGTGTATAAAGTTAAATCTAATCTCTACTTAAAGATCACAATGTTGGGAGGGCAACATGCACCTGCCTTGGGGAATTCTTTTTGCCATAGAGGACTTTTCGCGAAATGATCTCCAAAAGCACCAGGAACCCTTAACTTGCACATCCCGTCTGTCTTAATGGGTGGTTCCCAGAAATCAGAGTGTTGCGGCTAGGCCTTCTGACGAGATTAAAATTTCGTAAAATTCTGCACCAAAATCTATCAAGTATGACCCTCGGGCAGCTTACGAAAGAGAAATCAACAAAGATGATTTTGACATTCTTTGCAATGATTTACAGCATTCAATAAAATCAAGTTCCTTTTTCTTGTTCCATGACATTAAATCATTGATTTCAACATCAAGTGAAAATGTCATTTCACCAAAACAAAGTGAGGAAATATTAGACCCACCTTTTGGGGACTGCTATGACATTGCATCCAGTAACTTTGAAGAAATTATAGATACATATGTATCAAATATGAACATAACTGACAGTCAAATCTTAAATATAGAAGTGGCTACCAGAGGGCAATCACAAAATGATGAGTGGAAAAATAAGAGAAAGGAATTTTTAACTTTTTCCAATTTTGGCACTGCTGCCAAAACCAAGGTTGAGCCATCTAAAAAAATTAAAAGCATA
>OCZR010051489.1:1455-19781 GCA_900234385.1 Anemonia viridis
AACAACTAAGATATATAGCTATGAATAAATTATAAATATGACGTAATAAAAGTAGTGAAACAAAGGAATCTTACAAAGCAAGAAAAGTATTAAAATGTTGAACTTGTTTGTTAAGTTCAGGATTATTGTTTTTTACATAAAAGGCTTCCTTAAGTTTTTTTTCCTTAAGTTTCATTCTCCATTAAACTGAAGATGGCATAAGTATGCCGAAATATGTCTTTTAAAACTGTTGTCGTTTTCTTTAAATTTATAACATTCTTGCTACTTTCAAGACCATTTGGATACATATAATTTCTGTATAAATTTAGGTAAATAATTTCTATATAAATTTAGGTAATTTCCGTGGCAAGCGTTGTAAATATTAAAGCATTGTAATAAAGTATTAAAAAAGGAATCTTGGTTTTATATATTTAGAGGAGGGCTGTGACGTTTATGGGGTGCGATATTTCTCTACAGTAGCCTTAGCTTTATTTACTGCGAAACCTGGCTATTTTACAAGTTCAGTGTTATGTAAGTTCTTATTATCAGTGTGACATGGTGCGCCAACTACGATTACCAAAAAATACCTGTATGTTGACAACAGGATTAACACGTTCACGAAATATGATGGACGTTACTTCACACCTAAAATACATTTCCAACGGAATTATTTTTTTCTTTGGCAAAGCTCGTCAAGAATGTTCAACTGCCTGACTGATTTCAAAGCCAGTTCTTGCAGTCAAACTACCTGAAGCGTGAACACATAGAGCTCACTCATGATTTCATTTTTGGATTCTTGATTTCAAATTTTCGATTTGAAGATTCATTGGTTGTGGAAGCCATGGTTGATCTTGCAAGACAGATAGGAATATCTTCAGAAGCCAAAGTCATAGTTTCAGGTTTTGGATAAAAGAAAGGACAAGTTCAATGATAAGGTCCCAGATGTAAACAAGCATCTGAAGAAGTTCTGTCGCCAGAATGAATGGCGTTTTATTGAACATCCATAATATCAATGAGAAACAGCTTCTTAATCAAGTAGGTCTACATCTAAATTACACAGGTAACAAACTCTTTCGAGAACTTTTGTAACAGTTTAAATCAATGAATCAGTATTCACTCCATGAATGCCGTACCTCCGGAAGACAGCAGCCAGGAATCATCGAATATTTCACGTCAAAGCTCCATTGATTCTTCCCTGGCTTTGCCATCCAAACGCCCTCTGTTGTTCTTGTTAAATGATAAATGATAAATGATCTCTCGAACTGCTTAATGAAATCTAAACCAAAAATGTATGCAGATGATACCCACTTAACGTATGCGTTACAGGATAACGATTTGAATATAATTTTTGCCTTTAATTTGTCTATAAGATGTAACTTAGCAGCGATTTATTATCCAAATTATAAATCTGTCCTCCTTCATATTAGATTTTGTCGACCATCGAAATGGCGTGCACATTTCTCCAAATCCAAGATTTCTATTACAATAATACAAATGCTTTCTTCAACTACCAATATCTTCATTTATGTGGTGGTATAAGCTCGAACCCAGGCCAATTACACAGAAAATGTCGAACACTGGCCAGTAATCATCGAACTTTAACATGTGATATACGCTTTCTCAAGACCCACATAAAATGTGGTGGTGTCACCCCGAAAGAATACTAATAAAAAATTAGACAAAATTAGATGCAATCTTTCCCAGCAGTCAGTTTCATATTGATGGTCTTCGTATGTGTCGGAAGGACAGAAACATTCATGGTGGGGGATTAATGGCTTGTGTGAGGAGCGATATGTGTTTCTCTGTACTACAAGAGTTTTCAAGAATTTAACTGTTACAGATTTGTCTACCTTCCGTACTGAGTTTATAACTCTAAAAGTCAAATTCGCAAAATCCTGGCTCACAATTGTTGGCATATATAGACCTTTTTTTACCATACGTTCACCACTACTTATGGCCTTCACTCTGTACGTTATCTGGCTTCAAGAACTTGGAATTCATTACCAGACACATATAGACTAGACATATCTCTAAATGAATTTAAAAACAAAATAAAAACACTGAACTTTAATTAATGAAAATTAGCATAGTCCACAATATATCTTATAGGTTTTTTTTTCTTTTTTTATATTATGTTTTCTTTCTTTTACATATTTATTTATTTTCTACTCTAAGACATTAGCTTGTGAAAGCTACTCTAGAAATTTGAGATTAAATAAAGATTATCTAAATATAAATAAGAATTGCCACGAATATAAAAGGTTTTCCCTTCTGGGGTTTCGAAATGCTGTCGTTCGACATCTTGCTGCCAATGGCATCTACTGGAAGTTAACTAAATTCAAGTGTTTCAGTCGATTTATCATCACCTGTGAAGACCAGAAGGGGGACCAGAGAATATTTTAGTGCTCACCATCCACTTTAGCAGCTATATGCAAGCAATCCCAACAACCAACCAGACCGCAAGAACGGCCAGAGCACTCTTTGATAAGTTCACTTTGCATTACGGTTTCCCTGAAAGGCTACATAGCGACCAGGGCCGGAATTTTGAATCAGAGGTCATCAGAAATCTGTGTGAACTGGCTGGCGTGGCAAAGACAAGAAAGACCCCATACCACCCGAGTGGAAATGGCATATGAGAGTGGTTCAATAGAATCTTACTCCAAATGCTTGGAATGCTGGACGAGAACCAAAAGGCAAACTGGAAAGATTTTGTGCCCCCTGTGGTCCATGCGTACAACACAACGAGGCACAGTAACACTGGCTCTATTTTATCTTATGTTTGGCCGACATCCAAGGCTGGCTATTGACCTTTATTTCGGACACGAACCAAATGGACGAGGGAGTAAAGACCAAACGAAGTTTAGAACGAGACCTAGGCAATCGATTACAATAAGCCTATGACTTAGCATATTTATGAAAAATTGAAAATTGTCAAAATGTCAGCATTTTAAAGTAAATTTAGATTTTGACCTCTTTTGGTAGATTTTGAATTAATTTTGCTATTCAGTCGTAAAAAATATGGGCAACACTTAAAATATTGGAATATTACAATATTTTTTACAACCTAAGTGACCAAACAAATGTGGAAATCTAAAACTATGGCACTTTTGAAAAGCCCTAAGATTCTAAGATTTCGATCAGAAAAAATACCTTGATATGAACCACAAGATCGTAAATTTGACCAAATGACTTCTTTTTTAAAAGTTTAGTCCCTAACCCTTAAATTTTTGAAAGTAAAAATATAAATCTGTGTTTTATTAATAATTGGTCAAAAATTATGGAGTGCAAAAGTGCAAATCTATCCTGCAATGTGTTTCATTGTAAATAATTCATTTTAAACGTTTGCATATTTCCTTCGCACCATCTTTCATATTTGAACATTTTTACCATTTTGCACACTCGATACCTATATTTTAACTATATTATTATTAAAGTTCAAAGAAATTTATATTTAACATCTATTTCCCATCTATTATATCTACCGTATATTACCGTGTATGTACAAGTCGACCTTTTACGTTGTGCTTTTCAGGTAAAAAATGGGGGGTCGACTTATACACGGTGACAAAAAAGTAATGGTATGTGCAAAGTAAATTTTTCTTTAATTTTTAAAGTAAATTTTTGTAGCGTTGATCGAACCACCAGTCATCGATCGAGCATCTAGTCTAGGGCCATGTGTAAGAAAAATCACCTCCGTTGGAAATTCATGATCATTTCAGTTTCTTTGCTGAAGTTAGTAGTTTTGTGCTGATTCCAAATAAACAGGCACCAATTTTTCCGTAGTCGTTTAAGGGTATTGTATGCAACTTAGTTATGACGTCATCGATGGCCGACAAAACACCGATAAAATGTTATATAGTTACGCTATTTTTATACCAATGTTAATTTCTACTCCTTCAAGCTTATTCTAAAAAATAAGCTTGAAGGAGTACCTTATGTGCAAGTTAACCAAAACAAATTTCCCAGAATGCTTTATGTACATTGAAGTCTCTTTTTGGCCACGTTTTGACATTATATCTTTCAAATTATATTTATCTGTTGATGATTTAGTACACAGTTATTATATGGAACAGCAATGGTTGTGTTTCAGCGACATACGAGTGAGAACCCTAAAGTTGTACTTGATGTTGTTGAGAAAAAACCCAAGTCATTACCGGCAACCGCCATTCCACAAACGGAATTTCTTGCGTGTTATGTCCCCAAAACTGCCCAACCAAAGTTTCCTGGTCATGACCTTAGCACGGCACCGTCAAACAACGTCACTGAAAACACACAGCAAACTGACTTGGCATGGGCATTTACTCATTCTGTCACTAGATCACGATGCGAGCACCCGCAGATTGGGCTCCATACAACTCCAAGTTAAAATCAGCAGCACTTCCTTTGACTACAGTATCAATGCTGCCCCTACTTGCCGCTCCTGCACATGAATGGAGTACTTTGCTTACTATCTTGATGAAGCCGGGCACAGAAGATTACTGCAGTAGTCATGGGGGAGAAAGGTAAGGCTATCATTACCTTAGACCTTCAACTATATGAAATGGCAGTGAAGTTGTAGCTTTATAAAGCGCAAGAATTAGATCACATGATTTTTCGAATTGAGAGATGCATACAGTGATGACATCTTAGTGAGTCCTTGGAACATCTATCGAGGACAGTAGATTTGATGATGCCTGGGTAGAAGCAGATATATATGGCCCAACGTACCACAAAGCACCAGATTCTTTTTGAACATTTGAACAAGATGCATTTTCCAGTCTTGGGAGTAGCAGATACATTTCAGATGATACATACAAGATGTTGGAGCGCTACATCTGTCAGTTATACATCCCATCTACACATCTAAGTAGCTAAGTAGTATAAAGGAAGCAAGTGGTTGCTTTTTAGCAAGCAGCATACACATGAACAGCTCCCGCCTACTGAAACAGGTTTTTGCCAGATGATGAAACCTGCCAATTATGTTACCCTTGTTTGTTGGAAGCAAGATAAGGATAGATTACAAACTGTTCCAACCACTCTTCCTCCTGAACCAAAGGCTGTATTCCAGTTGATCAAGTGTGGTTGCAAGGAAAATTGCACAACAATGAGCTGTTCTTGTCATAAATACAGCCTTCAATGCACAGATATTTGTGCCTCATGTGAAACAAAGTGTGATAACTGAAACAGTGAAAATCCTAGTTCTAAAGTGAATGATGACAGTGATGATGATGGCAGTGATGACCTCAATATGTAAATAGAAATACTTATGACATGTAAGATGAAATGAGTAATACTCCAGTTTCGAATTGCCAGTGAATGACCGCTGCCACGTATGGCAGACGCATTTCTACAGGGTTAGCCTCAATTGCACGTAATATATTCACAATGAAATTACCAGAACAGCTCGTTGAATTTAAAGTAGTTTGCTTTGTTCAAGGTCTTTCTCGTAGTTATTTAGGAATATTTTACCCGTAATCGAGGCTAACTCTGTGCAGATGCATCTGCATTAAAGCGTTTCAGCGGTTATTTTTGAATTCGAAAAGGGATTTATTATGACGTCATATCTAATAATATCATATTATTCAAAAGCAATCTTTATCAATATCCCAAGCAACAAGATAAAACCAAACTTAGCCATTAGCTTTTCCTATTGTCCGCCATCTTGGAATGAATGTTTCAACTTGTTTCCAGTCTACTCACAAGATTTACAAGAAAACACGTACCAAAAATGGATATTGTCAGCGTTAGATTGTTTTAGAGAAAAAGCTATCATCATTTAAAAAAATACAAAGTAATGCTTGGAGATAATAAAATTCTGTCAAAAGTCGTATCCAACGAAGATCATAATGCACAATGCCTATTAGAAAACAAATTAAAGACGCCAAGAGAACTTGATGCGACGTGGTCAGTAATAAAGCAGCCAATAGAAACGTTTATGATCAACTCCATGCTAAACAAACGCGACATAGGAATAAAGCAGCCAATAGAAATATTTGTTTATGGCAAACCCCATGGTAACTGCAACAAGAATAGTAAAGCGATCTTTATTTTATGATCACTTTTTAAATACAGCTAGACGATCAATAACTCTTATACTGCAATCCATACAAAATGTCGTCAAAACGAATGAAGTACACAGCCAAGTTTAAACTGCAAGTGGTAGAATTTGCAGAGAAGACCAACAACTGTGCCGCCAGTCGAGAATTCAATGTCAGTGAAAAGGGTGTCCGTGACTGGAAACCATGCAAGAAAAGTTAAAATCACTGCCAAAAAAACAAGTGTGCTTACAGAAGGTAACCGTGCCTTTGGCCAGAACTTGAAAGGGAAGTCATGAATTGGATTGACAACCAGAGACAGAGTGGCTATATTGTAACACGTAACTTAATACAACTCCATGTCAGAAGCATTGCCAAGAAAAAGTCAATCAAGATCTTTACCGCTTCAGTTGGATGGCTCAACAGGTTTATGAAAAGAAATGGCCTTGTTCTCCGTCAGAAGACCAAAATATTGCAGAAACTTCCACATGACTTTGAGTACAAAATAATCAGTTTCCATTCATTCATTATCAATCAACGAAAAAAAAGGAGGCTATGAACTTGCCAATATTGGAAACATGGATGAAACTCCAGTTTGGTTTGATATGCCAACTTCCAGAACTGTAACAAACCGTGGAGAGAAAAGTGTTCTAATCAGAACTACAGGACACGAGAAGACAAGATTCACTATTGTCCTTTCATGCATGGCTGATGGGACTATTCCTTATGTAAATCTAGTTCAATTATAAATTCAACTCCTGTAAATATCATTTTTTCATAACAACATAATCAGCATCACACTGATCACATTTATAATGGTAAACCACGCATTGCCACTTATGACCGAGGGGAAAATTTATTGCTTGGGACTATCAGGCTCATATGGATACGTTTCATCAGTTTTCAAGTCATTTTCATTTTTGGGGGGTTTTCGTCGAAGTGCCCCTTTAATTGCTTAATTGGTTTGCGCAAGTTTGTGTAAACAACTTCACAAACAAAGCTGAATTGTTTTCTTGTGTAATTGATTTTTGACAGTTAATTATATTTATTTTTATAAACAATTTACAATACAAAGTCTATTGAAAACAACTGACTTATGTGCGGCACACCTGGCAGATTTAGTCTAAAAATCGCTATTTCCCACGTAAACAGCGTAATAGTGCATTCATTATTTAGCTATCACTTCACGCTCGACACATTAGCAAACATGCCTCGTACTTCTCATTTGGTGAAAAACAGAATTATTGCTTAAAGCAATGGTACTCTGACGTTAAAAGATATTGTTCGCATCCTGAAATCAGAACACATTGAAATTACTGCTAAGACAGTTGGAAGAATTATCAAAAAGACTGGCTCTTTAAATGACAAAACTGCTAGCGGGAGACCTCCAAATCGAGATAGACATTTCTACTATCAAAAGAGCACGACGGAAGCTTGGATGGGTTATAGCAGGACCAAGATATTGCCAACTTGTCCGAGGAAAAAACGGGTTGTTGCGTCTCGAGTTTGCACAGAAATGTTTAAATAAAAATCAATAAAATAAATTGGGGGTTCTTATATAGCGCATTTCACAATGTCCCAATGCGCTTTACAATTGTGACCAGTGGAGGAATTTACGGGCTGCATATTATTACAAGACAACGAGACATTTGACAATGTAATCTTCACTGACGAAAGTAGCGTGTAGATGGAGAAGCATGGCAAGATATGTTTTCGTAAAGTCGACAGCTTCCCAACTTGAAACCCACAGTAAAACATCCCTAATAAAGTCCACGTCTGGGCAGGCATCTGGGTGGCACCACGGATATCCTGCTTTTCAACGCTATCATGAAGAAAGGCTTCTTCATTAAAGAAATTTTAGAGAACACTCTGGTCCCCTTCATTCATCTCATTACCAAAAATCAGGGACATTATGGCGGCTATTTGTTTTGCGCATGTCTGTAATGGCATTTAAAAATGGCTGATCCGTTAAGAGAAAATGTATGGTTGAAAATATAAAAAGCTTAAAATACTTTGTCCATAGCAGGTTTGACAAATATGCGGCCTTCGTAACCAATTCATCAAACTTTAATTCACTTACCAGTGTTGATGTTTGAGACTTGCATTAAAGTTTCGGCCGGGCAAAGTACAGTTAGGAATACGATGAAAATTCCCCATATATTCTCTGCAAATCACTGCATGAGACCGACCAAATATATAAAATTGTGTTGAAGCACATAGATGAAACGATCACCCGGTCTCCACATTATATCTTCGACAGAATGCTTTCTTTAAACAGCCATTTTTAATAGCAATTTGTTATAATTTGAAGGGGGCAAAACCCTATCAAAAATCCTGCTTTTATCCTGTACAAGTATGGCTATCTGAACTCGAAGTATCGCCCTTTGGGACCTGAAAAATCCTCGAAAACATTTGGTAAAAAACGAACACAATGCAGCTTTTTCCTCCGCCATTTTAAGCTTGAGTAACCTGGCCTTTTGACGTACAAAAAAACCCGTGGGGGCTAGAGAAAGGCATTAGAAAGAAATAAATAAACTGATTTTTGCCTTGAAAATTTAGTTCTAAAACGAAGTTTTTGCGGTATCTTTTATAAGTTTAACGTTCGTAACAGTAAATAGCCCTGTTAGACCCCTTTTTTGATATTCATAATTCATTTAAGCCTCGTTTACTGTTAGTATACATCACCCCTCTCGGTCTTATTTTTTTATTATGTGCGGGGTTCCTGTGGTACCAACGTGGTATATATTCCAGTGTTAAAAAGTCGCATAGTTTTTTAGTGAAAATGTCAGAAATCTTGTCGGAATACACGAAACAAGCAATAAATTGGCAATTAAAATTTGATTCAGAGGTAAACCCAAGGAGTTCTTTTGCTTATTTAGATGAAGAATCTGCAAAATTGTTTGAAGTTGCTTTTACTGTGAAAGTCCCATTCCCATTGTTTAGAATATGGAGTACATTTTCAAAGAAGGCTACCCCAGATGGAAGCTGTCTTACTTTAACAGAATTGCTCAATACTACAGTACCTGGACACTGTTGGGCTGTTGCAAGGGAATCCAGTGGACGCCTGGAAGAAAATTTGAGAAGGGAAATGGGAAAAGTTCTTTCCCTTTACAAGAAGTGTAAAGGTGGGAGAAACAGAAAGGAACTTGATAAAAGATATGCAGAATTCAGTGTCCTCACCAAAGAGGTGGAGAGCATAACAAAGCTCAGAGATGAATATGAAGATATAAGCATGGAGCTTCAAGAATGGAAAAAGAAATGCATTAATTTAGAAATGGAGAAAAGGAATCTTCTAAGAGAGCTTCAGCAACTAACTCAAACAAAGGATGAGGAAATAGAAATTTTAGAGTCTTTGAATGAAGATCTTAGAGAATACATAGGAAGACTAGAAAAAAGCAATGAAGAAATGTCATGTACTTCAAAAAAAATATCAGAGGTTGGTAAAAAACAAAAAACAAGAAAGCTTAAGCAGCTTAAAGATAGGGCTCAATGTGCCCTTTGGTTCTCAAAGACATTTGGATTAGACATTGCATCAATTGCGTTCAAAGATACGAGTGATAGCAATACCACATACACTATAAATTATCATGAAAATAAGGAGGTAAGAGAAAATGACAGACTTACAGAGGAAGAGAACATTAGGCTGGAGCAAGTTTTATTTCTGCTTGACAAATTCTGTGTGAGTGATGAATGCTACCATGAACTGAGCCTTTTAACAAATGATATACCTCGCTCGTACCTCATAAAGCAAAAAAGGAACATGTTGAACTCACTTTGTCACATTGAGAGGGTGCCTGGACCTGACCCTGGAGCTCAACGTTGCTTTTCTACTTTGCTAAAGGAAGTCATATCTGGTTACGTAGATTCAAACCCATCTTTTGATTTCACTAAAAATCCACTGAAAGTTAAAATAAGTGGTGATGGAGCAAGGATGTCAAGAACAACCACTTTTATGATCCTCTCCTTTTCATTGCTGCAGTGTGGTGAATACAGCTCATCCAAAGGTAATCATACAATTGGAATTGTAAATGGATCAGAGAGTTATGAAACACTTAAAGTTTCATTTGAAAGCCTAATCAAGACTATCAATGAACATGTAAAGGCTAAAAAAATATCAGTGGGAGACAAGGAGGTCCCATTAGAGTTTTTTCTGGGAGGGGATTTGAAATTCTTGCTGCTTTCAATGGGTCTAAGTGGTGCCACTTCTGATTATTCTTGTTTGTGGTGTATAATCCACAAATCTAAGAGGTGGGATATGACACACACATTAGATTTCTACAGCTCTGATGAAATGCAAAGAACACTTAAATCAATTAAGGATTGCTGTACCAAGTCCAAAGGCAATTACTGCTGCATCCACCCACCTTTATTTGACATTGAACTTGATCATGTAATATTGGATGAGCTCCATATGATGCTAAGGATAACAGACAGACTAACAGAAAATTTGATTATTGAAGTCATGGAGAAAGACAATATAGAGGATAGGACTAAAAAGCGTGGAGAAAGCAAAGGCGTACACCTTACAAGTTTGATAAAAACAATTAATGACATTGGTATAACTTTTAACATATGGGATAAATTAAATGCAGATGGAAAATCAAGTAAACAGAAGGACTGGACAAGTTTAGTTGACTCTGAAAAAAAGAAGCTGATGAAATTTCTTCCTGAAAAGCTAAAATCCATGGATTTCCTCTTTGAAGAAACAAAGTCTGAGGTGATAGAGCTCTGGGAAGATTTCTATTTATTATACCAGCTGATATGCACTGAAGAAATTCATGATCAAACAGCTAATTCTGTTCATGAAAAGGCAAAAGCATGGATAACTTCTTTTTCTAAACTTGGTTCGAAACGCATAGGATATGGTAATCAAAGGGTAACTCCATACATGCATACTGTTCCTTACCACATACCCAATTTTATTTCAAGTCATGGATCTTTGATGCAGTTCACTGGGCAAGGGGTTGAAAAAAACAATGATGATGCTAAGCGCATATACTATCAAAAGTCTAATAAATGGGATGCAGCTAAGGATATTTTACTTCTGGAAGCAAGACAGAAAACCTTAGAACATCATGAGCGAGAAAAGAGAAAGTATGTGAAAAGAAAACAAGAATGGTGGAATGACAAGCTTTTAGTTTCAAGAAAAAGAAGAAGGGGCACAGAAGATACATCTACATGTACAACTACCAGTAATGCTTTAAATGAATAATCTTCATTCAAAACTGTTTGCTTTTAATAGGGAGGAATGATAACATGTGTAATCATGGTAATACTTTGTATGAGTAATGTTGAAAAAACTTTACAACAACAAAAAAATATCTTGAAAATCATGAGGAGTCAAAGAAAAATTTAATTTTTCAATGATTAGTTTTTCTGATATTCCATTTTTTGATTCTTAGAATATTTTTACTATCACAATTTGCTGTAAAGTTTACAACAGTACTATCATAACAACAGTCAAATATGTGCTCTTTATATATAATTGCACAACTTTTTGTATCATTATCTAGTAATATTTTGAATGCATAAAGATTTCTTGTATTACAGCAAAATGTGATAGTAAAAATTCATGAAATATAAGAAAAATTATTTTATTTTTATTTTTAATTTTTCTTACATTTCTTTTTGAGTTTCAGAGTATTTTTACTATAACATTTTGCTAACATTTACATTAGTAATATTATAACAACAACAAAACATATGCTTTTTGTGCATGATGGCTGAGTGAGCTGTGAGCTCATCCGCCCTTAGATCACTGTAATAAATCATTATTGTATTACATGGTGTCATATTTTCTATAAATTGTGTTGATCACAAGCCCTTCTATTTACTGTTATTAATACTTTTTCTACAGGAGAAGATGGGCTCTTTTCTAATTTACCAGCTGATACAATAAAGTAGGACTTGGTATATGAAAGAACTGCCTTGATTGTGACTGGAAAAAAAATAGCAACTCCTTGGCCGTGCTCATTAAGACAGTAATGCCAATAAGAAGGGAGGCCAAATCTTTTAAAGTCAGCTTTCTCATAAAACATAGATTTGTTGTCTGGTGCCAATGTACCACAACCTCTAAATACATATCTTAATATGTCATGATCAAGTCGGATCTCTGTACTGTGTACAGATTTTACTGCCTTGGATCGCAGAATACCCGTAATACCCTCTAAAAAAATAGCTGATGCATGTTGTAGCCTTTCGGGGGATATTACAGGAGAACAGTAAGACCTAAAATTTAAAAAAAGTCTAGTCAGAAAATCTGACCAAAAATTCTTTCAATTTTTTTTTTGGCAGTAAAGAATTTATTAACCTTATCAAAATCTCTGTTAAGTGAGTTGAGGGCTCCCAAGAACTAGACCAAATCGGCCAGTTCTTCCACTTTAGTAGATACTCAGCATCCTGTATCGAAAAACAAACAAAAAATCACCCAATTTTTATTTATTTTGTGTACGATCTGTCTTACAGACAAGGACATCAAGACTATTTTTAAGGAGATCGTTCTTATAATTTAGTGACCATGAAAATAATGGCTCATGTAAATTTTTACTTACGTTTTTAGAGGCAGTTCGCTTACTTATTATCCTTTCCACTTCATATATTCTTGACCCACGTTTATACTTTCTTTTCTTCTCAAATTGGCATTCAAAATCGGCAGAGGACAAACTGTTCAGTGATTTATAATCGATTCTCTACGCTCTCGCTCTCTTATCCGCCATGTTTGTTTATGGGAAAACTGACACCACTATGCATGCGCGATGGTAGCCACATATAACCGCTGTCAAGTGTTACCGCATGAACAAAATGTCCCTGATTTTTGGTAATGTGTGTTTCCTGATGGACATAGATTCCAACAAGACAACAACCCAAAACATAAGAGTAAGTAAAGTTCATTTGTGCGACTCCGATGGCCGAACGTTGATTTTTATATGCAAGGTTGACTCAATAATACAATAAAGTTTGATTTGTGTTTTACAGCTTTTTGTGTCCATATTGGCAATGTTAATAACTTTAATATTTATCACTTAGGCAAAGACGCTATGGCTTTTATTAAGGAGAACAATATAAATTACATGCAAACTGCTGCCGAGTCCCCAGACCTAAATCCCATCGAGATGCTTTGGCACCAGATGGAAAATCATCTGAGAAGAAGAGTGAAACCAAGCACAAAAGAAGAACTTGTTAATGGGATTCTAGAATTTTGGAAGGCAATCACTCCAGAAGTTTGCCAGAAATATATAGGGCACTTAGATAAAGTTATTCCGGCAATTGTAAAAGAGGAAGGGCGCGCAAACGGGCATTGAAGTGATTGCAAGCAAAAACAATCATTACTAGTAAACAAAAATTTAAGCCGTGATATTTGAGGAAATTCAAAGATTGCAACTAGCTCTATTCTGTTTATTATTGTTTATTTTGGGCTGCTATAAATCACGTATTATTTGCAATCACTCTGGTATCAACAGTGCGCAGTTTGGTAGAATCATAGAATTTTCAGTGTTGAGAATATCGATATATGATTATAAATTCAATCAAAAATTATAAAAATTGCGCGTTACACCAGCGTTATGGGCACAACATTTGATTGTTGAGATCATGATCTTTGAGTACTTTAAGAATTTATTAGAGAAAAAATTGCTCTGGCTGCACCCTATGTAATACATAAACTATAATTATATATTTTAATAGATTTACCATAATTTTAATAACTTTATTGATTATTTTATCTAGTTTCTTATAATTAATTAATATAATATGACTCATTTTTATTGTATATATTTATATTTATTTATCTATTATCTATTTTGTAATTTAGTTATAGTGTCCCCAATTAGTGGTCTACTTGTGGACTGCTAGAATATTTGACACTGAAATAAAGTTATTGTTTATTATTATTTATTTATCTGCCATGTCTGTTTAGTTCGTTTTGCCCATTGTGATGTAGGTACTGATGGTAATGGCAGTGCCAATGGTGTTGGCATATTGTTTATGTAACTGTCCGAAATGATTGAAGAATCAAGACTGTTAAGTTGAGTCAGTATAAGTTGTTTGTTGTGTAGTATTTGTATAAGTAAGTTTGTGGTTTTGTTATCAGTCACACTAGTTGTATGGAGTAAGGAGCAATTAGATCTTGTTAACTTAAAAAAAATAAAGAAAATCGTTTTAACAATACTAAAGTAGTGAAAATAGAAACAACAAAGAACAGTTCTGCCAAAATTGCTTCACCAGGATAGACAAGTTTCGTAGAAGAAAACGCAGTAACTTCATTCTTAGTATGACTTATGATTTTTAAAGGGCGGTTTTTGCATCAGTAAAAAGTTTTACTGTACCTTCACTTCTATAGTCATAAGAAATGTAAATAAAATATGATAGTTTAATTTTTCGTTATTTATTTGTTATGTTGAGATAATCAGTATATGGTATACTGATTATATATGGTATATAAGATTGGAATGTTAATGAGGCTGTATTTGCTGATATTAAGGTGCTCACCCAATGTGGGATAGAGATGTGATGCAAATTATGCATGCATAATCATAGCAAGCAAAGGTAAACTGTCCAATAAACAGAAGTTCATCTATTTTGTTATAAACAGAAGCTGTTTGGGTAGCCCTAATTGGAAATTCTCCTCTCAGATGCAGACATTTATGATATTTATGCTTTCCTTTGCTTGTACAATACAAAGCGAAATTGAATCAAATGCCAACATCTGAAAGTCACTTTGTTTTTTACTAAATTCAATACATGGATATTAGCCCTATAATTATTCTTCTTATTTATTCATATGAATGTTAATGCTGACATTGCCAATGAATGTCACTAAGTAAAGAATGTTACTCATTAAAAGCATTCGGAGTACCGAATTAAGTCGCTATGGAAACACGGCCAAAAGCTGCAAATTTCCACGGAGAAATTTCATAAAAATCAGTGTAAAATGCAAAAAAAAATCCATAAAATTGTGGCAAACAATAAAAAAAGACGAATTTTGATTTCTACAAAAGTTCGTGGCGTAATAATATATTTTTTTACTAGAAAAGTTTTTTTCATAGTTTTCGCCACATAATTTGAGGTGGAGGTTTTGATGTTTGAGTTTTATTACCTGTTGTTTTACGTGGTTTTCGCAATAAAATACATTCCAAACCGCATCTAAAATATAGAGAAAAAAGCTAACAATAGATTTGAAGCAATTTTTTTCTGTTGAGCTAAAAACAAAGCGAGCAGGAGACTGAACCAAATTTTTGCAATGTTCTAACATTTCAAAAACATCTTGTTACCTGAAACATGTTCGCAACAATAGAAAACAAATCAATCGGGGTCGCACTGCGACTATACAATCACTACGCAATGCAAGCATTACATTATCATATGACACCTTGCACTTTTGACGCGTATTTGTGATTTTCCAGCGTTTTACATACAAGCAAACAGCTCTCGAAGATCTTTGACTTTAAAATGAATTTAGACGACTTGGCAATGTATTTTGGTGTGTATTTGTGATCACTCCTGGAAACAAAGAGCGATAATATTGGCATGTTTACTACGAATACGGGCATTGTAAGCTCACGCATTGGCGATGAATCCAAGGCAATTGATCGTTCAAAGAAGACGAGCTCTTCGATTTTGGATGCTACCACGGCCAAATATCTCCTGGTTTGATATTTCAATGGCTAGATATGGCTTGCACAGTGTAGCTTTACCCGAGGTCATGTGAACCTCGGGCGCTCTCAAAAATGTGGTTTACCAGTAATTAAGATTGACATTTGTTTCAAAGAAAAACAAGGTTTTGTTTGTTGTACGTGGAAATTCTTGCTTGAAAGCACTCTGCACTTCGGCGCCTTTGAAGATTCGTACCGAATTACAAGTTCTGAACAAGTTAAAAAAGTCGGTCGCACTTGGCGTTGCACAACATTGACAGAATATTGACAGTTTTTTGACTTAATATCAACAAACTTGTTCCGAATTGGTTCAAGTGCGACCCGGGCCTTAGATGTCTTGGAGAAGAATATCGGCTATAAAAAAGGTCGCCCGTGAAGATTGATGAACGCTTTTGCTTCGCATTTCTATAAACTTTTGTTGAGTGAATTATAAACAAAAAATCGCACAACCTTCTCGTACAATTTGGAATTAATAGTCACTCATAATGTTTTGAAAGTTCTTTAATTGCACTCGACTAAAGGCTCGTGCAATTACAAGAACTTTAAAAACATTTTCTATGCAAATCAACTACTGTACAAGCCATTTATTTCTTTAATCCCAAATGAGTCGATCTTAGCATTGAGTCTGTGGTTACACTGTTTTAAAATATAAAAAAATATCAGTATGGTCCATTGATAGTTGCCTAGCCATATGAAAGAAATTATAGCGGAGCTCGCACACTGGCTTGAGAAAGAACAGCTAAGAAGCTTGAGAAAGAAAGGCAAGGACAGAGGAGCCTTACCCAAGAAAAGCAACAAGCAGAGACAGAGATTCAGCTTCACCAATCTTGTGCCCATCTTTATGGTCATGGACATAAGGCTAAAAGATTTTGTGCAAAAATATCTAATGTAATAGCTGTTGTAAGTAGCTCGATTTTCTTTATCTCAAACACATAGTTTTTCATTTTCCATACAGCTGAATTGTAACACAAATAGCCAAAGCTTGGTATTCATATAATGAAATGTATGGTGTATATTGAAATGTCCATTTTCATTTGAAATATTTAATAAAATGAATTGCATTTAGTCATTGGTGGTTATTCTATTTATCTAAAGAACATTTCCAACTTATTTCCAAATATAATTCATGTTGTTGTGCGAGACAAACGTAACAAACTGGAATCTGGTCAATCCGCCCGAGACAAATCGCCCGCAGGCAATTCGCCGGAACTCATGAGACACATCGCCCGATGTTTGTATTATATGTGTTTAGCATGTCTACCGTAAATAAAATGAAATAAACTAATGTTTTTTAAGACTTGCAATCAATATGTTGACATTTGTGTTTATGTTTTGGTTATGTTTTACGATTTACTTTTATGATTTACGGACAGGCCGAGTTTTATTAGAACTTGCTCTCGAGAGTTATAATTTATTGATCCCATTCCGTATCGATACATTTCTTAAAACACTGTAGTAGAACGATATCGAAATTAGTTATCTCAAGACTGTTTTTACGTAACTTTTTTTTATAATTTTACACACCGAATGATCCCGCTATGATTGATTGAATACCACACTTCACGCTTCAAGGTGACAACTTAATGGTGGTGTTGTGTGACCATGGTGATAGAACAACAACAAAGCGTCACGAAAGTAAAACAACTTTACGAGCCATCTCGAAGCGAAAAAACTTGAAAAAACATTCTTCAGAAGCATCGCGTCTTTAGTTTCTCTGTTGTGATTTCATAAGGATGTTTCAAACCACATAATTACCACGTCAATTGATTACAACCGTGCCTTCGATTACTCCCAAGCCGCGAAGTCTTAATCACGCATCTCACGCATGTTGAGGACGCTAAAAATGCTAAAATTCAAACTTATTAGCCCGAAATTTAGTAAAATAACCTCAAATTATTCCTTCCTAGATCATTTACAGCGCTTACGTTAATCATTTTAAAATATTATGCCCATTTTGGAACTCCGTAATAGTTGAAGTCAAACCGCCCGAGTCTTTAAGACTTGATTTACCGATTTCCTTTAAAGTGTTAAAAATGGAACTGAAATTGCAAACCCTCATTTGTCATCAACTTTTATCACTAGAGACATTCAATTCCAAAGTTTCTTATTCTAATAGAGAATAAAATCCAGCTTATAAAGCAAATGGCAAGTAATAAGAGTCAAAGAAGTTAATCCACCCGACACTTTTTTAAACAGACAGCGAAAAAGCTATATATATTCTTTTCTAATTTTCTCAATTCGAAAAGATACAGCTTGAGCCAGTTCTTATATAACCTTTTTAAAAACTTTTCACAGTTCACTTTCCATTAATTTACTTCCCGAAAACAACGCGTGCTGCAAAAAAAGAGACGCTAACTAGATAATGGACGTTCCGCCCTATTTAACTGACTTTGTAATTGCCAAGTTTGGATTGCAATTAAGTTTGTTTACACGCCCCGTTCAAGATAAATAGTCTTTGTTCTTCCCACTTTTTCACATCTTTTATAGTTTTGCTTTAAGCCAATAAGATAATTTGTATTGTGTATTTTGACCCATAAAAGAGGTCGCAAAATCATTCCAGTCACTCTTGATCAAAATCATCAACATCAAAATCGTTAACAATTCGAAATCTGCAAAACCAAACACACAATGTCTTTTCCATGCTTAAAATGTTCCAAAGAAGTTACTAACCGCCAGGAGGCCC
>OCZR010051533.1:0-10216 GCA_900234385.1 Anemonia viridis
TTCCATATATTTGAATGATAATGCACAAGGAAGAATATTACACTATGCGTGTGGAATTAACTCTCATACCCTTATACTGGTTTTACAGTGATAATAGCAAATGTGCTCAACATCTGCCCAAAAAGTTTTGAATTTTCCAAAACTTTTTTCTATTGTTGCCCCCCAAAAATGCAAAGCATTATGGGAATGTGAAAGTGGCGAATGGCTCTCAATTTATGAATTTTGAGCGTTTTTCTTTTTTGGAAAATCCGGAACTGTCCATGGCTGGACTGGTGGACTTCGGATTAACCGGATCGACAACAAAATGTTAACGTTGAATTTTCAGCTTTTCTTCTATGTTTATTTTAACATTCATAACAAATGACTTTGTGCTGAAATTTTTCAAGAAAAGGATGTATTTTATAAATGCATTTTTTGATGGTAAAACCACAGGTAACACATAAGAAATTGACGTCATAGCCCCCCATTATGCATGTTGGTCGAATGTTGGAAGAATTTGACAAAAGATTTTCCAATGAATCCTTTTATCATATCATCCAACATGTCTTCTGACCCTTTGGGGATGTTTGCGAACCAAAAAATTAAGTTAGCATAGTTCACTGTTCTTCAACTGCATTCATTTTGCGAGGAAATCCCTAGCTTGCTAGCTTGGGACAGACCCTGACCTGCATGGGACAGATTCGTGAGCGTAAAGCCTGAGTGTAAAGGAAGTGCAATGAAAAGAAGCGAGCTTTAACGTCGTCCAGCGCAAAAGTCCAGCGCATACGTGTTAGCCTGATTGGGCTTCCTGTGCTTTATCTGCGCGCGTAATATGGACTTTTATTTCATCATTTCCTTGAAAACAAGGGAGGGGGGAGGATACCACTAAGGTACATCATAAAAACAAACAATAGACAGGCGACAAAATAGCTCGTTTAATAGCTCTTTACTTTTTTATTTTACATTGTTTAGTTCAGCTCAGCGATTGAGGATTGCCATGATATTGTCCTGATACAGATCCGGATTTATTTTCCATACTGTCAGAACTATGTACATCATCTTCACATGCCTTTAAGCGGGTCTTTTTTCTTTAAGACTCAACAACAAATGCCATAGATCATATGTTAGGTATTTTGTTACAAATCCGTATTCTGGGATTTCATAATGAGAGCACATAAGCAAGTGAACAAAATACACAGTTCGAAAACAAAAAATGTCTCGCGGAAACACGGAAGGGGAAACGAGAACAAGAAGACGAGGTAATCCGTTTTGCGATGCGAACCAGGATGAATAGTTAGTACCAGCTCCATCGCCTTGACCTTACTGACTTTGAGCAATACTAGTACACTTGCTGCGTCCAAATGGACAGTTACAGAGGATTGATTGAGCTGTTCATGATAGTAGAGGAGATGTTTAATACTCATCTGGAGTTTCTTCATCATCACTATGTGAATCTTCACCCACCTCCACATAGTCTCTCTCAAGAGCTGCCATGTCTTCACGAGCCTCGGAGAACTCCCCCTCCTCCATTCCCTCTCCCACGTACCAATGAACAAACGCTCGCTTCTTATACATCAAGTCAAACTTATGATCCAGCCGGGCCCACGCTTCAGAAATAGCAGTAGTGTTTGTCAGCATACAGACAGCCCTTTGCACCTTTGCCAAATCCCCGCCAGGAACCACAGTTGGGGGTTGGTAGTTTATGCCAACTTTAAAACCAGTAGGACACCAGTCTACGAACACTATTGATCTTTTATTCTTGATGACCGCAATAGCTGCGTTCACATCTTTGGGCACAACATCTCCTCGATACAACAAGCAACAGGCCATGTATTTCCCATGACGTGGATCACATTTGACCATTTGATTCGATGGCTCAAAACAAGAATTAGTGATAGTCCCCACAGATAGCTGTTCGTGGTAGGCTTTCTCCGGAGATATGATCGGTGAGTACGTCATCAGAGGGAAGTGAATTCTGGGATACGGCACCAAATTCGTTTGGAACTCCGTGAGATCAACGTTGAGTGCGCCATCAAATCGAAGAGATGACGTAATGGAGGAAACAACCTGGCTCATCAGGCGGTTCAAGTTCGAATAAGTGGGCCTTTCAATATCGAGATTGCGTCTGCATAAATCAAACGTGGCTTCGTTATCAAACATGAAGGTACAGTCCGAGTGTTCAAGAGTAGTATGAGTGGTGAGGACTGCGTTATAAGGCTCGACCACAGCTGTGCTCACATTAGGCGCAGGGTACACCGAAAACTCCAGCTTCGACTTCTTGCCATAGTCAACTGTCAGCCTCTCCGTCACCAGGGATTCGAACCCAGATCCTGTCCCGCCTCCAAGTGAGTTGAAGATGAGGAATCCTTGAAGGCCACTACACTGGTCTGCCTGTGGAGAGAAAGAGAGCACCTTGGGCAGACCTTGGAGTTTAACCACCACGTCCGTGAAGACGAGGTTGCCCAAGGTCCGCCCAATGGAGCAGAACGAAACCAAACACACAAAAACAAAAAACACGAAAAACGATAAAAAAAGAGGAAGAAAGAAACTAGAAAAGGAGGAATAAGAAAGAATGAGAAAGAGAGCAGTACCTTGAGTGAGAAAGATAAGAAAAGCTTGGCTAGTTATAAGCAGAATCTCTAAGAAGAATCTTAAAGAATTAGACCTTAGTTAATCTTTAAGGTGCCCCTTGGAGATTTTGGATGTAAGTAACTAAGCGAAGTGACGAAGAAAAGCTGAAAAGAGGAAGGTGAAAGAGAATGAAAGAAAGATGAACAATTAAATAGATGAGACAAGAATGAGAGGGGAAACTGTGATAACAACAGAGAAGAGGAACGTAAGGTTATATTTTGTGTAAAAATGTATGGGAAAATGGAAAATCGAAGGGATAAAAGAATAAGTATCAATGGTGGGGTATTAGATGTTTAGGAATAAAAAGTGTTGTCCAACTAAGTGGATTTACGAGAGGATTAATATAGAAAGGCAAAATGCATGGATCACAGGAAGAAACCAATGGAAAACGAAATACCCCAACGGTAATGTAATTTATGGGCTTTAGAAAAAATCTCGAAAAAAGTTTTTTAAAAAAAATTTTCAGCATTGAAATAATTTGAAAAAAAATTTTTCCGTCCCTTGAAGATGAAATAGAAGAATTCCTCAACAAATTCCTTATGAAAAGAGATTGTTGAGGTGTGGTCAATGAAGTTGGAATAATCCGGTTTCCATTAGGGGTGGGGTTCGACCGGACCCTGCACCTTACCATTGAAAGTTAAAGGGATAAATGAAAGGGATTAACGAGAAAGGTTTTTTTAAAGCATCTAACAGGGGTTGAAAAGATTGCGATTGAAATTAAAATGTCAAGATTTAAATGAAATTGAGAAAGACAATTTTAAAAGATGTTAATATATATAAATGATTTTTGGTTAAAGATTATTGGAAAGTTAAAAGAAAAAAGTAATTCCACTTGGTTGGCCCTTTTGTTCCTTCCCCACCCGTGTCTCTAAGGTTATCACAATGAAAATGAAATGGAAAGTGGAAAATGGGAAAAGGGAATGAAAACGGAAAGAGTTAGAATAAGCGTAAATTTAAAAATTGAAAATATTAAATGTTTTAAAAACATAAATGTGGGATACATATAAATGTGACGTGAAATTAAACGCAAAACGTGTAATGAGATCGTGAGAGAAGAGTGAGTTGATCTGAACACATTTTCGTTAATTTAACGTCCTTAAATTAAAAAATAAAAATGAAATGAACACATAAACTAAACGAAAATGCTCACCATCTTTCTGATTCTGTCCAGTACGACATCGACAATTTCTTTGCCAACAGTATAGTGACCTCGTGCAAAGTTGTTAGCAGCATCTTCCTTGCCGGTAATGAGCTGTTCTGGGTGGAAGAGGTCACGGTACAGACCAGTACGGATCTCGTCTAACAAGAAAGGGGTATGGTAACTGCGTGACTTACTTTGGCGACAAAAGAAATATGGTTTGTGGGTAAAGTCCTCGCTATGGACAATCTCAAGGGACTTGTGATCCCTTTTCCCATCGGCAGTGTATTTGTAGCTTGCGATTGGAGGGATGGGATTGGGAATTTATGTTTCTACCTTTCTTAAATAACTTGGACACAGATTTTGCATAAATGGGAAATTTTGCAAACTTTTTGGCTAGGGAATCGGGGACCAGAACCCCTTCAGGACCCTCGTGGAACCTTCATAGTCATTAGAAAGGAAATGAATAAGGAGCAAACGATAGATTTTTCCAAATTTTTGAGAGTCTTGAATAAAAAGTATGCATAGACACGAGTTTACAGTAAAAATACAAGGAAGCAAGTTGGTCTCGAATCTTTCTGGGAATTATGGTAATTTTATAGGACTTTTTAATATTTACTTCCCAATTAATTCATGAATGTTATAAACACTCGAGACAATTTCAGAAAGCCCCACCTATCACAGTTGGCTCCAAGTCGACAAAGACAGCCCGAGGGACATAGTTCCCAGAACCAGTCTCGTTGAAGAAGGTACTGAATGAATCATCAGACCCAACTTGACTGTCCTGTAGTACGCCTTCTGGCTTGATGTTGTGCTCTAGACAGTACAGCTCCCAACAGGCGTTGCCTATCTGTACTCCAGCTTGACCCACATGGAGGGAAATGCATTCTCGCTAAAAAATTGAAAAGGAAAAATCTATCAAAATGTTGAATTTCAAATTTACTTCGTAGACAATTCGTTAGATGAAGGACTAAGTTTGTGCAAAAACAACTCAATTTTAACTTTGTTTTTTACAAAATTCGTACTTGAATGGTTTAAATAACAAACCTATGAATTAGGATAGTCCTATATATCCACAACAAAATAACTAGTGGCTTTATTTTTGATTACAAATTTGTATTTTTGTATTTTCAGAGATTCGTTTATTCAGAGATGAGGATAAAAAGTTTGAAATTATTTTGTAAAATCGTGAGTTGAAAAATCTAAAGCCCCCAATATTTGTGCTTAGCACTTACCATTTTGGTATCTTAGTACCAGTTTTCAGTTCGTTCAACAACGTAAACTCAATTTTTAACTCGTGAAATGGCGAAAAGATGAAGAAAAACTGAGTTTGGATGTTTCTAGGTTGAACTGAATGCTAAGATCAGCTCTAATTGCTTAATTAATAGATTTGACGATCATTAATGAGATAATTAAGCCTATGATATCAATTATCTTGGTCTTACCTTGATTTATATGACCTATTTAGGTAGAAATATCGAGAAATGTAGGCCCTTTTTGTTCAAAACCGACAATATTTTTTTCAAACTTTTCAAACTTGTTTTTTTTTTGATGACGAAACAACTGACCAATCGGAGAGCGCCACGTCAAATTACGAAAATTCTAACACAGGTATCCCAGTTCGAGCCTGATTCAAAAGGAAACGTACCGAAACATACCTTTTTCCTCTCATGCGATCAGCCATTTTATCAAAGTTTTCCTAAGTAAACCCATTTTTCTGTGTCCTCGCTTGTACTTGAGTTCCGTCAAAACAAAAAACAAAAAAAGTTGCTGAGTTTCCTCTCTCTTTTTCGTTGTCATTTTCATTTCTTGCCGTATATTTGTCATGGCAATCCTCAATGCTTTTGGCCTTGCTTATAAGGTTGTGCTGCGGGTTGAAGGGAAGCCTTCCTCTCTGTTCACAAGAATAAAACGAGATGACTATAAATATTACTACCCTAGTGTCCCTGTGCTAGAACATGAGGGACATTTACAGCATCAAAGTCACGTGACTAGCCTGAAAATATGTGACATCAGTTGGTAAAAGAGCAGATTTCATATGAATTTGAAAAGTCACGGCACACGGCAAGGTGACAGGCGGCGCGGACACGGCACCGAATGTCGAATGTTTTCACACACGGCACGGCACTGGCACAGTCACGACAAGGCGCTGTCCGTGCACGTGCCGGCGTAAGTTTTTGAAAGTCATACAAAAACTGATAACTTGTGCGCGCCTAGATACGATCGACTACATTTAAGAGTAAGAATCAAAAAGGGTTTGTACGGTACCTTGGCTTACCTTCATTGCCGGTAGCAACCCGACAATGTGAAGGCAGATATGGTGTGATATTCTCCGTTGCGTCATCACTGTCTGTATCTCTGACAGGTTCATCTCGGAGGTAGTTATTCTTTGTATAATGAGGATCAAATTCTATAGGATTGCGGCTGAAGTTAGACTCAAACTGTTCTCTTTTCGATCCTTTTATTGAGATATTTATATCATGTTGAGGATGTGCAGCTTTAGAGCTAGCTTCGTTCTTGCAGGACGACGGCTGAAGTGCTGGTAATTTCACTACATAGCTTTGGTCTTGCCTTGTAGTTTTTGCCATGGTATTGTATTCATGCTGTTCATTACTTGTATCATCACAGTTTCTATTGTTTTTAGAACTTTCAAGAGGTCTTATCGGAGACATGATTCCAGCCAAAGGTTCTAGTCTGTTATCACGAACCGTCATTTTATGCTCTTTTGTTTTCTTCTTCTTCGGCTTCACGAGCCCAGCTGCCGCTAACTCGTTTTCAATTTGCATTCTATCAAGACTGGTATCTGATGACGACACGTGATTCCCTCGTCGGGAATGATGTCCGTCATGTGGCACACGGTTACCAAAAAACCCCGAGGCTCTTCGAAGCTCCGATTCACTTCGCGCAACATTTCTGCGCATTCTAGTCTTGTACTCTCTGGGATGACGCGTGGTATGCCGTGGGACATTGGGGTACCGAAGTAAGGCAGGATAATAATCAGGATGATATTGGTTGTAATGATGACATTGTCTGTATCCTTGCATATGAGGTGAATACAGGAAATCTTGCTTTAAGTGGAATTCATCCTCTTCGTCAAAACTGAGCACCTCATCAGATGAAACTTCATCATCAAAATCACTGTCCCCCAGCCATTCTCGGTCCTTACCTATACTTTTACTTCTCCTTCCATTCTGAACAAATTTAGTGTCGTAGTCAAAACTCGTGGGGTAAAATTGAACAATTTTGGCGCCAGGTTTTGGGCTCATCGAACGAGGCTTTTCCCGCCCTTTGGCAGACTTAATGCCGTCCTCTTCCCCTGAATGACTAGTTGGATTTTTCTTATCCATTCTTGAGAAATACATATCGAGATTGCTCTCCGACATAGCAAATGGACCGTGTCTATCGCTGGCATGTTTACAAGGGGGATTATTGTCCTGGATCGGGTCAAACAAGTCATTTTCTTTACCCTTCATGACATCTACGCCTGCATAACTTTCCGTATAACCAAGAGGAAAGTCCTTAAGCTCAACAACCTGACGCCGTTTTGGCTGTAATTTAATTATATCCTCGACGCTCGGATTGGTTGATTTGCCCAAGTCACGTGAGCCGCGCGAGTCACGTGACCACTGGCAGTAACTTCCGCCATTGTTTTTGTTAAAGTCCATGCTTCCATAATTTTTCTGACCACGAAAATTAGATTGGTTATTCAGAAATTCGCCAGCGCTGTACCAATTTGGGTCCTGTTCGTCGTAGATCGAGCTTCTTTTGCCCGAGTTTCTAAACTGCTGGTTATCGTAGCCGTACTTCGTGGCGAGGAATTCATAGCGAAACTTGTCCCGATCTCTGGATCTTTTGAGTATCGCTTGGACTATGGATTTTGATTTCTTGGGATTTGGTAGGTTAGAAGGAGGGCCTTTACTGCTGTCAGTCATCCACGGTGGCTAGGCGGAAGAGAGAGACAGAGATCGATCAGAGATGAGAATCGTGTGCATGTCGAACAAATACATTATAGGCCTTTTGCAGCGGTTTGAATGCAGCTCGATTTGGAGGCGGAAAACAAAAGAATTTCAAACTCTTGAGAATTAGAATCTATTGTTTTGTCTTCCAAATTTAGCTGCATTCCGACGTGCAGCAAGGGGCCTATTGTAATCAGCCGTAAATACTTTTTATTGTACCGCTGAAATATAACTGGTCCTTGACTAAAAGGGTAACATTTTGTGAGGATAGTCGCCACGGCTTCTTATTTTGTAGCAGACTTCAGTTATGGGAACATATCGATCTCGAGCTCTTATTTACTCTTTCTCAGTCCCTGAGGTTGGTTTACACGTCATACATTATTATCAACATATGCATCCATTGGAAAAGAAAAGCTAACTAAGATAGAGCACCCTCGATATTGGATAAGAGGATGGATGAGTGAGGCCCTTCGTTCTTCCTTCTTTGTCAATTTGGAGGACAAAACAAAAGAATTTCAAACTCCTTTAGAATTGGAACCTATTGTTTTGTCCTCTTAATTGATCTGCATTCCGACGTGCTGCAAGGGGTTTATAGTGTTAAAAATGTTCTTCTACATTATATCAATCGTTTTAAGGTTTTTACTACATTGACATATAACATACTTGATAATCAGGAGAAAGAAACAGCTCTTCTTTCGTTGCACTAGACGAGGAGTAAGTACTTTTGGTTGTAACGCGATATCTGTTCGCATAGTTCTTGGACGCTCTATCAAATATACACTTCCCACACCTTCCTTTATAGGCGGTAGGGTTGGGACAGCCAATAAGATCGACTTCCAAGTCATTCTTGTGTCTTTTCCGCATCAGACATGTGCATGGAGCGTGGAGACAGATTACTAGGACAACTATCAACATGACTGCTGATGCCAGGCTTATTAGGTGATTGTGGTTGGGTGTGGATTTGACGGGCTCCTTGACAGCTGTGGAGAAAGAATATAAGAAATGACTCTTGTCAGCAGATCGTGCGTTTTTCATGGTTTACACACAGCAAAAAGAGAAGAAATTATTTGGCGAAAAGGGTCTAATAACTGAATATACAGAGCTCAAACTTTCATGGGTGGAAGCCATTTCAGAGACATATATTTTGGCATCGAAATGGCTTTCGCTCTAGATCTGACTGGGCCAATCAAATCGAAGAATCCATTTGAAAGTCAAAAAGTTTCGCTCTCAAATGGCTTACACTCTGACCAATCAAAATGTAGAAGACATTTGAAAGACGTATGGTTTGGTATCTCAAACGACCGCATTTCGCTTTGACCAATCAAGGAGTACTGAGAAACCATTTGAGAGACGCATGGTTTGGTGACTTCAAAATGGCTTCCGCTCTTACCAAAGATTGTAGATGAGGTCGTGGGCCGATGTTTCCAGTTAAAATACAAATTGTAAATAGTTGCCGGTTAGACCAATCATTATTATGATTATTTATTTATTGATGTAATCTAGTTTTATGACTCACTATTACTGTAAATTTGTGTTAGCTGTAAAAGTAACCTTGGGAGATCGTAGGAATATTCACGTCTGGAAGTTATGATTAGGTTGGCGCGCGCGCTCTTGGTACACACATCCGTCCACCTACTCAAACTACTGACATTAGATGAATGCTCTTAGGCATGCTGTCAAATCGTAGCTCGCCTTATAACTTCAATGTAGACTGATTTTCAATACAATCAACCCCCGAGTGTTAATTTTCTCAAGAATATAGTCTTAAATGAGAGATTTGCCTTTTTTGTTTCATGAGTTATTTATGAAAGGTATTTTAATGAGATTTTCGATTAGATTCTGTTCGAAAGCAAACATACTGAAATAAATATTGAAATTGATATGGTAGACGTTCAATATGTGTTTTATATTCGCTAACAAGCTGTCTTGAGTGAGCTGTGTTCGAGTGGTCGGTGTGTGCGTAGGATGATGAAGATGACTTCCTTGAAAGGGGAAGGAAATTGAAAAGGAATAAAAAGGGAAAGGGAAGTAAGGGAAAGGAAAAGAAGGGAAAGGAAAAGAAACGAAACGAAACGAAACGAAAGGAAAGGAAAGGAAGGGAAGGGAAGGAAAGCAAAGCAAAGCAAAGGAGACGAAAGGAAAGGAAACGAAACGAAACGAAACGAAACAAAAGGGAAAGCAGAAATGGAAAAAGCGACATTGCCATGTATGGCCCAATATGGCCGCCTGTGTTATATCCCTTAGAAACTTCAAAAACGCTTTCTTGCAATTATAACTCAACGTGACTGTCGGCAACCTCTGGTTCGAGTAATTGAAATTAACTGTTTCTTGTGAACATCGATCATCCAATATCAGAATATTTATTCCCGGCTTGAAGTCAGTTCTAATTCCAAGCGTCCCATGCCGTAAATATTATCAAACATGGACGACAATTTTTTTTCTGCGGAAGAACGAATTTCTCAAAGCAGCTTGTTTAAAGAGAATTATTCTGATTTTAATTTTAATTATACAA
>OCZR010051559.1:229-11437 GCA_900234385.1 Anemonia viridis
AGGAAAGATCTCTCTTTCCCTCAGCCTATGAGTCTAGTAGTTTCCCCGTCTCTGATTTCTGATTGGCTTTATTTTACTACGGTGTGGGATCAAAGTTGGTATGAAACAAAGAAATAATGAAAATACGAAAATGGAAAACATGTGCGCCATATTATTAAAGGAACTATTTTCCCTGCGTAGCCATGAAAGGTAGCCATGCCTTTGCATCGTAATGATATAGAGACCTTTTCTTAACAGCTTGGGCAATTATTCGCGCGCATGTCTCCATCGTTGCAAGCGTTCATCTCACTTCAATACAAAGGCACGGCTACCTTTCAATGTGGCGCAGGGAACTGTGAGGGGGAATACTGGAAGAAAAGTGATGTCATTTTGTTCATTTTTTCCAGAGAGAAGCTGCAATACTTCAAGAACATTTACAACCTGTTCGACTGGTTTGGTCTCCTCTCGATATTACTAGTCATTCCTCTACGGTTCGCTCACATGGACGAACAGTGGGTTTTAGCGGCGTTTGGATACTTTTTTAATTTCTTACGACTCTTTAAGTATGCATGTGTGTCTAGGACGACTGGTTTGTACACTAAGACACTGGCGAAGATCATTTATCGCGACATCACTCGTTTCGGTGTGGTCTTTGTCGTTGTGTTCTTTGCATTTTGCGGTACTTTTGTCATGTCTCTTCGAGCCTCTGGAACTTCGAAGCTTTTTGGGTAAGATATTACCGAGCATTTATTTAGTTATGGTGACCATGATTTTCGTCCTGAAATCTGTTCATGACACAAGCCGGTTGCGCGAGTAGAACTGCAACAGGGCCTTGAGGGTCTTCACTGCTAAGGTTACTTTATGTCGGCAGTAGTTTTCACTCCTCTCCGACAGCCTGGTTAGTAATGAAGAAGTGTGGTCATCGTGAAGTTCTAACCATTTGTAGATGTCATTATAAAGGCAGCACCTTCTCCTCAGTTATTTTAAGACCCTGAGTGTTGGACCGGCCGGGAATCGATTCCCGGTCTCCCCACACAACAGACCGATGCACAACCAACCTCAAACCTTGAGTCTGAAACTTGAGTATTGTTACAGTTTTAGTTTTTTGTATCATTTTTCAGCGATTTTCATATGGTTATGTTAGCGGGTGTCCGAGCCCTGGTTGAACAGCAACCACCAGCTGAAGACTACTCTAAGTTCAAGTAAGTAAAAATGCAGTTGAAACAACAGGAAGCCCACAATTGTGGTCGTATTCACTGATTTCTTATTATCTACTTTGAGGGACACTTTGCAAAAATACAACAGCTTGTTATCGATAGTATTTATGCAATGTGCCCCTCAGATTTTATACAAATTTACCAGATCGAAATGGTTTATGAGTCGTAAGAAAAGCAGCATATGCAATGCTTTCCTTGCACATGACGTCAAAACAGCTCAATTTGGAGGACAATACAAAAGAATTTCAATCTCCTAAGAATTGGAACCTATTGTCTTGCTGCAAGATGTCTCTAGCTAAGTACTCAGAATTCGTGGTATCTTGTAGATGGCTGCCAGTCCTCGTGATTCTTGGCTACATGGCAACAGTTGTGGTCATTCTACTCAACATTCTTATCGCCCAGTTGAGCTTTACGTACGCTGAAGCCAAGAAGAGCGCGAGAATACAGTACGATAAAGAACGAATGGTGATCATCACCAGGTTGGAACACAGCAGACTGCATCAACTGGTAGGTCTCACCTTTCCAGGTTTTATTCTGCTTCTGTTATGTTATTTCAATTGAGGTACGCCGCTCCAGCAAACGCCAACTCATTTGGCCTTACAGGAATTGCAGATGCGTTGCATCTATTTGTTTTGTGCCAGGACTGAGAAAACGAGTTGCGCGGGGCTTGGGAACTAGCACCATTAATGATCAAAAATACATTTCGACTACAAGAAAGAGCATGTCTAAATTAGTATATAATTTAGTAAAGTTCTGTTGATATATATTAATTCACTGCAGAGTTATAAGCATTTGAAGTGTCCTAAAAACTTGAAAACAAGGATGATAGGCCCTTAGCTGTTGTCTAGCTTTTTATCTATTCATGTTGCTAAACTGTTTATACTCTTTACAATGAAAGCAATGGTGTCTTCAATAACTGATGAACTATATATAAGGTATATCCCTGGCCACGCCTTTTTTCATATGGTGTGCCATGCAATGCGATCAGTTTGTTGACCGTCATTACCGCACCTTTAGACATGTTTCCAATTCATTACAGAATCTACGAATCTTGCACTTCAAGGACAAGGAATGGATTGATGAGCTTCAGCTTGCAAATGGTTGGTTTATTGTCCTGGAATACTGTTGACTCAAAGTAAATCCTATTCTCCTCATTCCTCTTCCTAACTTTTTCTAGAACAATCACCGTACTTTGTTCTTTCTGTTGTAGATTTTTTTCCCCGCGCATTAGTTTACCTGGGAATAAAGACTAAAGGTGACAGGGCAGAAAAACGATTTTCGTGCTCTCTTTACAAGACCAAATATACGCATATAAGCTCAATATTTTGCAAACTCGCTCTTTTGGGGCTAAAGATCAAATTATCAAATGCGTCCAAAATTTAATCAATGCGGATTTGAAATATTGAGCCTTGTACTGTGAGAGAAGTGATATTTTGATCAGCAAAAAATCTGCGGACATTTCCTCGAATATCTCCATGTAGCTTTACTCAAGAATTTTGTCGCAAATTTGGAGCAACAGTAACACAAATAAATCGCTTGAAGTTTTGGAGTTACACGGCCAGTTTATTTAGAAAATCGAGAAAGTATATACATCAGCGTTTTTCCGCCCTGTCACTGAAGGTTGTTATCCTAATGGGAATTCACATGGCTGCCGCTTGAGAAAGGTCAATCAGTAGTCACTCTTATTATATTTTGTTTGTTCAGAGTTGCTTGAGTACAGCGAAGATCGTCATCCCCTTGAAAGTATTGAGGACAAGCTGGATGCTATCAGGTTGTACAGTCAGTTAATATTGATCAAGGGATCTCTTGGCCGCATTTATCTTACTCGTTTTATTACTTTCCTTTTGACCAATAATAGGTCAATGATGAAGAAGATAATCAGAAAGATGCCTTTGACGGTCATCAAGGGATGAAACAGTGAGGATGATAGATTTTGAAAGGGTTTGGGTGACTGATATGAAGGTGATGACGTCATGCACTTTTCATGGAACTTCTACGATAACGTCATGATGATGTGAGGGATGATGCTCTAATGACTGATAATGACGTCATGCACTTTTCAATGTAACTTCTACTATGACGTCATGATGATGTGAGGATGAGGCTCTAATGGCTGATGATGACGTCATGCACTTTTCACCATGGAGCTTCGGACGTCACAAATTTGTGAGTATTGACGTTCTAACGATGACATCATAATGCCAAGATGACAACGACGTCATGAGGATGTTGGTGTTTGCTGTTGTTGATGACAGCATCAGTCAGGATTGGGAAGACAACAGTGGAATGGTGTTCATTGGTCAGAATGATGTCATGTTTGTCTAAAATTAAAAGGAATGAAGAATGTTCTGCACTACAATGCACAGCAGGGGCGGATCCAAGGGTGGCGAGGAACGCGACGAGTCACACCCTCCCTTTTGAACAAATGAAATAAAAGTGTGTTCATAACTGAAAACATTTATCCAATAAAGTATTTTAAATTTTAAAATTTTACGTAGAGAATAAACTTTAATCATAACAACAAAAGTAGGTAAGAGCGACCGGTCACCTTTCGCCCCTTCACCTTTTTTTAAACCAAAAGCTGTATCTTGGTAATAAAGTATAATGTATAGGTTTTTATTTAAAAATGGATATCAAAATTTCACAAGACTTTTAAAATTTTCTTAAAATAAAAATAATTTTTGTCTTAAATTTTTTTGATATCATTATTATTTTCTGTACCTTTTCTGAGTTTGATAAACAGGATACGTTGTATTCTAGCTAGTAGGCACTAACATCTTTTACTCATAATGTTTGTATGTTTTTCTACTTTAGCTTACTGTCCCCCCCTCAGTTTCCTGGGTCTTCGGCTACGCCCCTATGCCTTATATGAAGCTAGTGCACAATTCGCCCTGTTTATCGACCCCAAGAAGAGCCTCTAGGGACGGAGGATCACAGACACCCTTGGACATCTTTGTTTAGAAATGTCTAAAAACACTTGACTTGACTGCACGAGGCCAGGCTTTGCGACATGGGGTTACCGAGGTATTGTCTTCACAACTTCAGTATTACCGCACTAATGACTTACTTTAAACAATTTAGTCTGGTAGTTTGAAAATATGAGGCCTGATTTTGATTATTTAATTTTTTACCCGGCCTGGCTTCTAGATTTTTTATCATTCTCTTACGTACGCGGTCGTAGCACTTCAACACTGACAGACTGGCAAAGAGAGAGGGAACTATTATATGTACTATGAAGTTTATTTAAACTGCTTTTTCGTCAAAGATTTAACGACCTGGACGAGCTGGTCTAGTCCTGGATCAACTCGGTCAAAACAGTCGCCCTCTAGATGAAACACTCTTTTCTGCCCTACCCGATCCGCGATCCAATCCATGGGGTACTCGTCGAGGTAGACAACCACTACACGCCCTAAAATAGCGTCCTCCTCCAAGAAAGCTTTAATAATTCTTCCATCAAACGTAACGTACTCATCGTCGAACTCAAACTCGTTGTCTTCAAGGTATTGCTCGCTGTTTCTCGAATAGAGCAGCACGACACAGCGACTTTGGAAGAGTTCGTCTTCTAGAGTCGATTCGTTCGCTAGAATGTTTAGGATGCTGTTAAGTTTGACGTGAGATCCGAGCTTCATTCGAAGGAAATCTTTCAGCTCTTCTCCGCGATATTTGTCCTTTTTTGTGTAGAGAAATAATACGTTGAATTCTGTCATGGCTGGCATTGGGAATACTGCAAAAACAAAAGAAATTATTGGTTATAATTTTATCTTGTAATCTCGTTATTTCATTTTTCCCTGTCGGCATACATTGGTGAGTGATGTATTCAAGGGCGGTTCCGGGGGGGGGGATTTTGGTGACAATTCACCCCCCTTGGAGATGAATATAATAAGAATAAATATTTACAAGATACCAAGACCAAAAACGACACCACATAATGCCTTGCTAGGTACCAGTCACCCCCCCTGAAATCATTCTGGATCCACCACCACTGGTATTGGTAACGCTATACCGTCCAGCGTTACCAGTTCACTTCTATCCTCCCCTTGGTTGTAAACATATGAAGACACTAGACTCTTACCAATATTGTACATAAAACTAAATTCTAGGAGAAAACAATCAAATGATACTCTGGCGTGACCAAGGGGGTCGGGACTCTCCCTGTATCCGCCACCTACCGGGCGTGTCTTTACATTTCCGTTCAGTGACCACGAATAATAGTTTCCAGTTGAGGTTGGAGTAACTGCGCATGAAAAATTATAGTTTTACTATGCGCGGTTACTCCAACCTCGACTTGAAACTAATATTTATGGTCAATGAACAGAACTGTACAATGGATCATTCAGTGCTTGCATTGGCCGCAATACTGTCCTCATCAGTCACACTCGCTTTTGTCACGGGGTAATAAATCTCCAGCGTGTCTTACATTTTTCAGAATTTTGAAATTCCGTTGCGCTTTTGACAGGGCGAATTTTCACAGTTTGACTTCAACATTAGAATACGTTAAGCAGATCAGTACAGGTCTTATCCCAGCTAATTTGACCTACAAACCACACAAACCGTTTGTACAAACCCAATTACATTTGACAGAGACCTACTAATCATGGTCGTAACATTGGAATTAATTATCTATATTTGGTGTTGCATCACATTAAATAAACCCTTAAAAATTTCACTCATGTCTTTAAATTCTTTTTCTCACAAATGTTTCTGGGTTATCATGTACTACTGATCTTCTGGAAAGCTTGACAATGTCAATCGTTTGGTTTAATAACAGAATCAAAGTGTTTATTCAAGGCACAGGTCAAACATGAGAAATGTCTTGAAGGTGACACAGAAGATCACCAAAACAATTCAAGGAAAAATGTCGAAAATCTCAACGTAAAAATATCAATCACGAATAAAAGCGGCATTTTAGAGTTAATAACTCTAACCTTGTGGATTCTGCTTTATATTCCAACGATTTTTGCAAAAAGAAGGGTATTTTTGCCTTAGAAAGATGCTTGTCAATGAACAGATAGGTGAAGACGAAATACTGCAACAGTCACAACATGACAAGACTTAAGAATGGATAAAAAATAACTTTTGATGTTGTAATAATTCAACTCGAATACTTGTTTAAAACGTTACATATTTTATCTGTAAATGTACATTTAATATAATGATTTTCAGAACCTTGGAAACAAGTTTAAAACGTATTGAAGACTCCAAGAGCAATTCCAAAGTGTAAACAAAGTGCCTTCTCTATTGTATCTGCTACCGTATAAATATCTTGGCAATATAAAGATGAAGTCGGCTTCATCGATGCATACTGCATCTAGAATGACATTACATTGCTTCGAAATACCCTCCAAAATGTCTAAAGAATAAGATTACAGTCAAGTATATATCCATTCATTGTGCTATCATGATCACTGGAACCATCAGAACCATTAGAGTCGGTCTCATAGTGAGGGGTCTTGGAGCACGAGCCTCGATGAACCCAAGAAAAATTTTTACTTTTAAAATAATTCTACAATTCAAATCAATATTCTGTTTTCTTTTGTACTTACGATTTATTCTGTAGCAGTGTTAAGCCGGTCGCTGAAGGAACAGACTCCTTGATTCACGGTGTATTACATGAAATGCAGTCGAGTTGACACGTTGATAGCGGCCGGCGTGTGGTTTCGTCAAGTGTTGATATAAAGAGGTTAGTGATGATTAATGCAGTAGGGCTGAGGCGCGTCTGATGGGATGCGGCCACAGACCTGGAACACTGGACTTGTAACAGATTTACAAGATAAAAACACTCATTTTCATTACAATGGCAATTTGCTAAAAAAGAATTATGATGCTTGGGTTACCAAATCCGATTGACCCAACATTGTACAAATTGTTCAGGAACGACTCATAAAAATACATTTCCAATTTATCCCACAAATTTCCAGCCAGTCCCAAAAACATATTTAGTAGAAGTATCAGGAAATACTAGGAAATTACACTGAGAATTTTGATAAACAATTGATGGAGCAACAAGGGAGCGGCCATGAAGAAAAGCGGAAGGAAGCAGTGAAAAAAGAGATGGGAATGAGGGTGGGTTGCATTCCAACATTCTAGGAATTTTTTGCTTTAGTAAATATCATAAAAGGTATTTAAAAAAGAGGCGAAAGGCCATTCAAAGAATGAATGAAAAGGTTGCCAGTTCCCAGGCTCCCTCCCGTATTTTTGATTGGCGCAAAGGGTTATGGGATCGCCAGAGCACAAACAAAACAACAAAATTTATAGAGCAGTTTTCGTGTGACAATGAACAACTTACGCCACGAAATCGAACGCGCCTTGCGGTGACCGTGTCAGCGCCGTGCCGTGTAAGAAAACATACGACATTCGGTGCCGTGTCCGCGCCGCGACGTAACCGTGCCGTGTCTTTTCAAACTCATATGAAATCTGCTCCATACTTCTTTGCATTTTATGCCATTTTTGTTTTGCAAAAAAAGATGTGAAATAAAGTTCATCGTAAGGAAATAGTTGTTTAAAACCGGCGGAGATATTTCTCTGTGGGATGACACAAAAACCGACCAAAATGTTTCCCCCACAAGTTCCATATTTCGCTTTCTGAACGAAATAGTATTAGTCGATATCAAGTTAATAGTCCGTCAAATAAGAGGAAATAACACAGGCATCCCAGGCTAGTCAACCGAACAAAAATGAAATAACACAGGTAACCCACTTCGAAGAAAGTCATGTCACCCTGCAGCCGGTCAGACATGGCGGAAAATAGCTCGTTAATTGTTTATTATTTCTTTTGTCAATTTTACGAAAACAAGCTCAGGATAAATATTCTTCATAAGAAATAATTTGGGATTCCTAATCGAGAAAACATATTTCGTTTTTGTCCGTGGAAATATCAGTATGGCGGACTTGTTAACTCTCAGGGTCTGGGAACTGGGCACAAGATTGGTCTAGAGTTAAGCAATAAATATACATCTATTTCAATAAACATGAATATCATCTATATAGAAGATCGAAAAACAGCTCTAGTTGGAGGACAAACCCCATGCAGACAAATTCTAAAAGAATTTCATGCAATCTCCTGAGATTTGGAACCTATTGTTTTGTCCTCCAAAAGCTGCATTCTGACGTGCTGCAAGGGCCGGGTCTATCATACCCCTACCTCCACCCCACTTGGATACATGAAATATTTTAAGTTCTAAGTTAGGACATTCATGAATGTTGTAAAAATGGCGTTTATTATTTTCTATTTTTCTTTACAAAATATTAAGCTAAAAACATAACTACACTACACCTTATCGTTGCTATATAAATAGCAAAACTAAGCAGCAGTAGAAAACCACCATTAAACAGTCTCTAACGTGCTCCTCAAATTAAAAAAAACAGTCTGTCAACATACAAGCAAAGTGATGCAGGAATTTAGATTCTTTAATCTGTGTGGGCCAAATTCGGAATACTCCAGTTTCGAATTGCCAGTGAATGACCGCTGTCACGCATGGCAGACGCATTTCTACAGGGTTGGCCTCAATTGCACGTATTATATTCACAATTACCAGAACAGCTCGTGGAATTTAAAGTAGTTTGCTTTGTTCAAGGTAGACAATTTTTTCTTTCTTATTGGTATTTATGAATATTTTACCCATAATCGAGGCTAACCTTGTGCAGATGCATCTGCAGTAAAGCATTTCAGCGGTTATTTTTGAATTCGAAAAAGGTCTATTGTTGCTTCACGCCTCCGGCGGTCGATATATATGTTTTGGGTTGGTCAATCAAATTTTCATTATGTACTTTCGGTACAGTTTTCTGAGGTTTCGGCGGGAAGTAAAAATAAAATTTTGAGGAAATGCAAACTCCGTTGAGTCACTAGTTGAGACGTTTTGTTCAGAGAATTGGCAGGAAAGAACGCTTGGTAACCGGCACTATCATGAGAGTAGTATATTTGGGAACTTGAAACTGTGGTGCACGGGTTGATATAGCATTTTCATATTCGCTTCCAGATTGCATGGCATATATATAATATGCAGGAATCAGGCAATTAATAACATAACTTATAAATGAAATGCAGAGTCGCCATTTTTTACTTTCCCAGTTAACGCTCGCTTCTTCATTTTGAATTTAACTTGTAAACATTTGCTTCAAAGCTTATTCATTTATCATAAATATGTGTTACGAAAGATGATGTGTTTTTGAACTATAACCGTCACATCTAACCAGACAAGAATCAGGCTTTAGCACTGGAAACCGAAGGTGAACTGATACCGACGCTCATAAGGTTCAAGCTTTAGTGTTATATATGGCGTCGAATGGCCGCCGAAATACTTCTTGTATTGCGTGTTTCATTTACCTGCTTGATGACAGACTTTAACTTGCACGGGAACAGGTTACGTAGTATTATTATAGCATGGCCATTGCATTTTCAAGAAAAAATATTGTTCTAATCACTATATATAAACAACGAGTACAGTAAAACGTTTACTTATTCGAACGACAACTCCCAAAAATGTTCGGGCACACGACACTGACTAAAGTGTTTACTAATTTTGTTTTGAATTTTCTATTTGTGTTTCTGTGTGTCGGCCTATGGCTTGTGTTTTTTTTCTCAAAAAAATAGCTTCCTAGCTCTATTCTAGAAGTATAGTAAGATACAGTCAAGCGTTCGGCTAGAAAACTAACAATATATTTCGCTTGGTCTATTATATTCTATTTTCTTGGTGTAAAAAGCATACTATCATTCATCGATAAAACAAAATTGAGAAGGTTGGATTTCATTATTGAAGATTGCACTTCTTCTTTTCTTTTTTCAGTTCCTTTTCTTTTACCTTGGAAGTCAGAAATCCTTTCACTGTGTCTTCAATTTGATCCAGAGCAGCATCAGTATTGCTGAAGTTGTCATCTAAGAGGAATACGTCCTTGTTGTAGCCGTCTGGTACATTTGTGGTGGTAACAGCGCTACCAAACTGCACCACGACCAACTTGCTGAGAAGATTTCCTCTCCTTAGCTGTTCCTGAATGAGTCTTCCGTCGAATAACACATAATCACCCTCTTTCTCTTCCATTCCTTGCTTGATAAACTCTGAAGACTGCTTCGAGGAGACAAGTATGATGCAGCGAGATTCAGTGAGTTCGTTTTTGAGGCTACTATCTTCCGCCAAGGCGTCTTTGACTGTGTTAACATTGACTCTAGTTCCAAGTTTCGTCTGAAGACAGTCCCTTAGCCTCTTACTTTCCTGTTCATCGCTTTTCACAAACAGCAAAAGAACTTTCGTCATGGCTTCGGCTCACAAAAAGTTCTGAAATTGTGGATTTAGAAAAGATATTTTCAACATCAAATTCACACCCATACGCTTGAATATCTTGTCGAAGTCAAAACATAGAGGACTTTCGGTCAATTTTAAATGAAACTGTGGTTTTCTTCTGATTAAATCTCAAAAACCTGGTTATTCCGAAGTGCTACTGGCCGTTACGTTGTTTCTACTGAGATAACGATCGTGTTTCTTGTGATATTGCTATCCAGCTTTCGATACTGAACAGAAACGAAACAACAACATCCGGAGAAACAGTTTAATTTAAAGAGCTCAAAAAATTTAGAATTCAAACACCAATACCGTCATTATTTAATCTCTTATGTCCTGAAGCAATGTATTCGCAGTAAGTCTAAAGAGCTTATTGCCTAACCAATCACAAACTGCGTTCTTCTAATGATGCACAGCTGCTATGGTCACCACGCATGCGTAAATTGACTAATTACGTCGCCAAAGTTGGAAGGATGAAAGTTGAACAGGTGCATGAACTGTAAAATTGAATTTAAACATCTTTTTAACAACCGTGAAAAATTTTCTTAATGATATTTCTCATTCTTTCTTTCTTTTGTGATTTTTTTCTACTCTGATTCTTCTTTTCGCTTTCTTTCTTTTTGAAGCAAATAGTAAATGTTGAAAAGTAATCCAACTTCAAAGTCGCATTTGATCAGAAATACCTTGCATTTCATCGCACAGAATGCCCATTGTCTTAGGGACATGTACTTACAGTGCAA
>OCZR010051638.1:10804-21583 GCA_900234385.1 Anemonia viridis
GAGGCTGCTACGAATGCAAAAAATGGGTTTGAAAATTTGCTGTCTGAGGCAGAAAGGGTAAGACAGAATATTACATTTTTTATTAGTGGAAGCAATTGTTAGAGCAATGCTAAATGCTTGGTTAATGCTTTAAGGCTAGGGTTTGCAGCTATAGACCTTTTCTGAGATAAGGAACATGGTGCATTGTGGTCTATCTTGGGTTCATCATCCCTTATTATATATATATGGACAGATCAGTGCACTCACTTTTAAAAAGATATTTTTGCACTCTTGCAGATAAACAAGGAATACTGTGTGCAGTGTTTTCTCACTAAAAACAATATGTTTACAGAAGTTATTCGTTATGACTATGAACCTTGCAGACATGATGAGGTAAAGCATGACAGTTAATATGTGAGTGTAGAATACAAGAGATAAGAAACAAAGGAAAGTCAAAGTGGAGAATGAGTTGCTTGAACCTTAAAGTATTCCTGGTGTTGTTTTGGTTTTAGGTATCAAAGTTATCCTTGGACAGGAATGCTGGTTTGGCTCTGAACAAAGAGGCTCGTAAACTAGCCATGAAAGTTGTCAAAGAGCAAAAGAACATAAAGGAGAAACAAAGAGTTCTTAGTGGATTGAAATCATCTGATAATGTGAAGGTAAGCTGTCAAAATGCATTACTATCTTGGTATCATCTAAGGTTTCAGTTTATTAATGTTAATTGCCTATCAGAACCATCGTTGTTGGTGTCGGCGTCGGCATCGGCGTCGTGTGAACATGAAATCTCTTATCTACAGATAAATGGAAATCCATTTCATGTTGTACCAGTGATCTTGTCATGATCATCATCAATATCCAACATCACCAGTCCTCATCATTTTACCACCCAGTACTGATGACAGTCTGTGATTACTTTTTCAACAGACTAGTGAGACATCTTCAACAGGGGACCCAAACCAAGACCCTGAAGAAAACCCAGATATCATACAAGAAGAAATAAGAAAATCTGAGGTGGGAATTACAAATGTCACTAATGAATTGATGGAAGAAATGAATAAATGACTATAATGAGTCATTGAATAAAATTTCACATGGAAATCTTCACTTGTTATTTCACATGCTAATAAATAATATTGCACACACTTTTCACATCAATTTCATGCATCTCTTCCTAGTAGTACAAATAAATAAATAAAATGGATACATGAAGGAAGGGAAGAAGGGAAGCGAAGGGAAGGGAAGAAAGGAAGGGGAGAGAAGTGAAGAATGGAAGGAAGGGGAGAGAAGGGAGGAAGGAACGAAGAAAGAACAAAGTAAGGTAGGAAATAAAATGTTCATTTCTGAGCTCCAAGATTCATTACATTTAAAATAAATATCTTGTAGTATTTCTAGATTAATGCCTACCATAGAAATGATATAATGCAAGAAAAATTCTGCAATGAAAATAATTTGTGTGCCCTGTATTTTGTTGGTTTACAGTTAACCAAGCTAAAATCTGAAGCATGTCTTGACCTTCTTAAAGAAGCAGGAGGTGAGTACTGACATGGCACTCTGATGTGATTTCAGAATTCTACTTTTATGAGTTTTGCTGACTGGTTTCTGTTTGCTCTTGTTTCAGTCAATGTTGACGAATGGCTTAAAAGTGCAAATTCATTGTCTCCTACAGAGGAACAAGGTAACCAGTGCTCAGTCTAGTTTAGTGTATTCAATTAACATTCTTTAGACTGAGTTCTCCTGTTCAGCTAAAGCTGGTTTAAAGGGATCTTTGAATCTAGCTGAATAGAGAATCATGAAAAAGAAAAAGAAATGAAAAATGAATGAAAGAAAGAAAGACAGATAGAAAGAGAAAAATATGCAGTAAGTCAAGTGGGTAAAGAAAATAGGAAGGAAGTAATAGAGAGAAAAAGACAAAGTTCTTGCAATTAATTATCATAATTTTAATTCACAATCATAGCTCCTGTTACAATGGCAACTAGGTTTTCTCATGTTTTTGTTGTTGTTGCCAATTTATTTTCAGGTCTTAGTAGTTCCCAGACCTCATTAGATTTGGAGAACCCCACAGAAAATGTAGGCTGGATGGATGATGAGTGGGATGCTGATGATACATTTGTAGGGGACTATGAGTCTGATGAAGATGCTCAAAGTATCACATCTACAGGGTCATTACCATTACCTTGTATTGCACTTTATAACTTCGAGGTAATGAAAAGAACAATGTCTTTTTTTCTTGACTATTACCTGATATTGAGCGTAAGAGGGAATGGTGGGTGGCATAGTTAAGTTCCCACAGTCAGTGAATTATAGATTTCATTTTTTCAATAATATTGTCTGGGAATTTTGTTTTTGGTCATTGAATTTTTGCAGTTTACCCAAAAGTAACTGAATTTCTTTCAACCTTCTCAAAATCATTTTAAATTTTAAATTCTGGGTTACTTTCCTTTGGTCATACCACCATTTACAGCTATAATTTTTCATAGTATAACATAATGATTGCACAGAGTAGTCAGTGAAAAATGTTTTCATTTTTCTGTATTGTTATTAATCATCAATAGAGATACTGTGCACTAAAAAGTGATTAACACTTGGTTTTTTTTTGAAGGCTTCAACCACAGATGAACTAAATATTGTAGAAAATGAAGAGCTAGAAGTTTTAGAAAGAGACAGTGATGGCTGGTGTAAGGTAAAAGGTTTGCTGTTCAACAACTTTTCATCATCATCATATTGTCATTGGCATCATCATAACCATTGCTGCCATGCGTCTATGAAAGAAAAATGCTCTAATATGTGTGGCTGCTTTTCTTCCCAGGGTCGAAACAAGAAAGGAGAATTAGGTTATTTTCCAGAATCATATGTACAATTTCGTACTAAAAAATGCCCCTCCTTGGCATCAAATCACAGTGGTTCAGGTCATAGTGGGTCCTTCACAGATGGAAGCCTTGGAGCATCACCAGGCAGGACTAGTTACACATCCTTGGCTCAGCAACAAAATTATAGTAAGTTCTTATTGATAAGGGGCCGGTCATTATTTAAATATGACTTTTAGGGAAAATGTTTTAGTTTTTTTACTACAATCCATGTGGGTACTTATAAATTTGGATGCCTTCCAAGGGGGGTCTCAAAATTTTTTTGCATCACGGACAATTTCTACTCCACCCAGCCCCCCACAATTTAAATAAAGACTGGTCCCTAAAAGGAGATGATACATCACTGCACTTAATATTAGAGGTTTTGCATTTTGGCCATGCTGCATGGCAGGAACAATACAGTTGTTTTACATGATACGGAATTCAATTTACCATGGGGAATAGAATTCTTTATCATGTAAAACAGTTATTGTATTGTTCCTGCCATGCAACATGGCCGCCGTGCAAAACCTCTATACAGTTACTTTAAAGAAACAACTTCTCTTTTGTTCTTCTTTTGCAGTATGTCTGGTAAAGGCTTTATTTGATTATGAAGCAGTAGGAGATGACGAGCTTTCCTTCAGTGAGGGAGACATCATCCAAGTCACTAGAAAAGATGACAATGGCATCGATGATGGATTTTGGGAAGGACAAGTGGATGGCAAATTTGGGATGTTTCCCTCTCTTGTAGTTGAAGAGATTGAAGGATCAGAACAACAGGCTTCAGTTCAAGAACCCCAAGAATCAACATACTCAGTACCACAGATTACTAAGACGACCTCAAATACACGAAAAGTGGACGATTACATTGAGCTACCCAAGGACTATGTCCCTGGGGGTTGCTCATACTCAGACACACATACCGCAGATGCAAGCACTCCAAGTCCTGGAAACAGTCCATATTTACAACCCAAGCGAAAGGCACCACCCCCACCAGGTGGTACCGGTATGTCCAGGAAGGCACCTCAACCCTCACACACCAACAGCCTTGAGCCTGTGGATAGACGGCGTGTCCAGACTGAAAATGTAACAACTATGAGTAAACCAGACTGGGTTACCTCATATAATCGGTCCGTATCTCAGGAATATCATGGAAATAATGATAGAAGAACTGTTTATAATGCTCATAGCTCTGACTATGTGAATACCTCTGATATACCCCCAGGGAGTAGTCCTGGGACTGGGGATGCCTCCCCAAAACCACCCAAACCCCCTCCGCCCACCAAGTATAAGAGTAAATCTTATGTCTAGGTAATAATAATAATTGAGAATTAATAATTGATATTAAATATTGAAATAATGAATATCTTTCATGACTTGCCCAAATATCATTATAATATAGAATATCATTAAAACTTTGTTCACTGAGCTCATTAATTTTATTAGTCACACGGAAGCTAAAGCTCGCTTCAGTTGTGTTCACATCATAGTTCTTTGATTTTTGTTTTTCAATTCTGGGAAAACTACATTGGTTTCATATAAATGAAAAACACTACCAGTATTTGTTCAATGGTGCATTTATTTGATGGTATCACTTTATTACTGGTTCTGAATGAAAACTGTTGATAATTCCTATACAGGGAATCCTTGATATCTTTATATCAGCCGATGTTCTGACAAACTTTGCATGAAACATTCAGTAATGACTTGTATATTACTCATACCGTAAGTGGTCAGGCATCATACTTAATTGCAATGTCTCAATAGGCCACTTTTGATATTAAAATGATTTCTAGCACAATACTGAGGCTCTGGGAAATAAGATATTCAAAATTGCATTAAACCTCTTATGAACTGAGTAGCATTTCTACCAAAAAGGTAGGAATGTTGTGCATGTACATTATTGTATTCCTACTATTTAATAAAAGTATTTGTCGATCCACATGTTTCTTAGTACATGAAGTACTATCTGAATGAGGCCTTGCAATCAAGATATCAAGTTATCAGAAGTGGGCTATTTAGATATTATGCATTTGCTTTTGTTTCCACAAAGTATAACTTTTTTTAAATTCAGAGAAGGATCTCCGTCTGCTTCTTTAAGATTAACCCTAAGGGAAGTTTGAGTGAGAAGAAAGTGCATAGTCTTTTGCACTTGTTCTTAATGTGCACAAACAATAATTTCTGTACTAAATTAAATGCAAGATACTAAGCTGTATGGCCTGGCATGGATTAACCAAAAGTTTGTTTATATCCTAAACAGAGTATGTTAATGTTTTTACTCGCATGTGTTCAGTTACACTTCAAGTTTATCTTGAAAGCTGCTTTTTTTGGAAGAGTACTCAGGGATATTTGTTGAGTTCACTCCAAGTTTCATGATTACGCGGACACTGAAGACATGAGTTGCTCGTTGGAATTTGCTTTCTCACAGTGCTGCTAGTCAAAAATATCGAAGGTACCCACTGATTATCAGTGATTGACGGCAGCTAAAATGCTGTTTTGCACATTGATATTTGAACTTCACTGTCTGCATAATAAAATAAATATTGTGAAAATTGCAGTAATGGGAAACACTGTACCATACAGTGGCACCAATTATTGGAAAATTCAAGATGTACCTTCCTTAGAGACATACAACACTTGCCCCAACTGAGAGAATGCAAACAGTATCCATCTGTTAAACATTCAACTAAATTGTACAATTTTCTGCAAACTCGTTTTCTGTTGTTTACTTTTGTTCTACTTAGTGATTTGTTTTTCATGGATATACTGTTTGCACTCCATTAACAATGTGTTAAATGCAAAAACTCTTACTAATAGAATAGTCATTTACATCAAATATTGAGTATACACTATGTGTACTTATTAAAATAAATATTTTATATTAATTCAAACTAAAATTAATAAGAATGAAAGCAATGGGGATCATTAAAATTAAGCTTTTTTTAGAAAGTCTTTTAATCTTATAAAATTCTTCACTGTTATCCAGGTGATCTCCCTTCTCTGAGGCCAAAGTGATAGGCTCATTTTAGTTCCTCAAATAATGTTAATTTGAGGTTGGAGTTGCCACGCATGATAAAATACAGTTTTGCTATGCACAGCAACTTTAGCCTGAGAACCAATGAAGTACGAGATCTTCCTTCTTTAGAGGAATTAATTGATTTAATTAATTGAATTAATTGAAAAAGTAAACTTTGGTGTTTAATCATAAATACCTATCTCAAAAAAAACCTTGGAACACAACTTTTTTCTTTCCAGAATTGAAATTCAAGAAATTTGGAAATTAGATTTTGTCTATAGCAGGCAGCCCCCTTGAAAGAAGCTCATTTCGAACTCTTTCACAAAGGAAATGTGAGCCAAGGAATCAATAAATTGCTTACCTTTAGTTACCATGGGCACAGAAAAGGGTTACTTCTCTCTGTCCTTTTCTAGTGGTACTTGGTAGTAGCTGAGAATCTGAGCACTCACCTTGAATTGCTCCAGTAATGGAACCGATTGGTGTTCAATATGAATAACAGGTAGAGTTGCTTGTAATGTAATCTTCTGTGCTACAAGGATGTCCTTTATTTTCAATCCAACATGTTTTTTCCCTTCTATGTAGAAAAGGAAATTCCTTTGCCAAACCATTATTTATTGTCTCCCATTCTTAATTTAATTACTTCCCAAATTCTGATCAATCAACCCAGTATAAGTTGTACTGGCCCCTTGCCATGAATAATTTGGTTGAAATTATTGTTGTTTGCTATCATCAACTTTTATTAATAGAAATGAGAAGAAGGTGGTGGGATAGGGGGAGCGGAGGGAGGGTAAAAATCCAAACTTTCACAATTTTCACAGTGCCCCCCAATAATGTTTGCTCCTGTCATCCATGGCCTTTGTTGCCAAACCTGACTGACATATATAACCCCAAGAGGTTAAAAAATATACCATTAAAAAGACTGTCACTCTAGTAGGTCTGCTTTGTAATTTATCATTTACTCTTAAAATATTTACAAGTTACTGAGCGTATAAATATAAAATCATCTGTCTAGGCCAGGGTTCCCACATAAAAGAAAATTTCACCTAAATTCCTGTCATAGTGTTATAGGTCAATTGTCAGGGAAATGTCAGTGAATTTTATTTTTCTGGATCGGTGGGAGCCCTGCTAAACAGACCAATAAATGAAATAAAATTCAGGGTTCACAGACATACCTTCGTTAGCAGACATATATATAATATATAGTTTTATACATACATATATATAACTTACTATGCCTTTCCTGTATGCATCATAAAATACAAGCCTTTTTAAAGACCAGTAGATAAGTAGAAGTATTGAATACCGATTATTTACAAGTATTTATAGACAATATATGATCTTATGTATCAATTAATGTATGATAATTTTCGATTTTGGTGCAACGTCTGACCATAGTCACTTAAAAGATGGATAACCATATCATGATCAGAGAGCAAAAGAATTGTAGTTGGATTTCCTTGGTCCTATATTTTGATAGCATTTTTTAAAAAGTATATTCATAATGCAAAGATATACAATGCAAATGGAAAACACTGTACATTTGAAGTGCATATCTGTATTTTGGCTGTTGTCAATGAGGCCATCATATATCTTCCTGCCCTATTTCACGCCCTACAGGCAGACAATACAATTAACCATTTCTTTCTTCAAAGACTTTTAGGGTGTTCATGTTGTACACATTGCTGATTCAGTAGTTGTTTTAATTTGATAACAAACTTCTTTCAAACGTTGCAAGCACACTTTTCGTCTTTCAACATAATCAGCAATTGGTTTGGGATAGTCTTTACCAATGACACAATTGGCAGCTTTCTGAACTCCTTCAGGTGCCGTCCAGGGATGATAGATATATTTGTTGGGCATTGTGCGAAGCTCTGGAACATATTTTCTAAAAACGAGATTTTCAGAAACTTTAAAATTTGATAAAAAGCACAGGTAGCTGAACCAAAGCAAATCTTGAAAGCAAGTATTTTTCTTAATATGAGTCATGATCACTTACCTAATGTAATTACCAGAGGGGTCAAGTTTTTTGCCGACACTGACAGGACAAAACCATGGAATCTGACTGTGGAAAAATGCACTACAAGACAACCATAGCCAGCTTCCTGAATTGACACTCCACTCTGCATCAAGCTGTAACTCCTCAAACACCTCAAAAATAAAATGATGGTTGAGCTAGTTAGTACCACATATAAATTCCTTCCCTTAAATATTATTCCCTTTGCTGCTACCCTTATGGGCATTACATGTGACAAAAAGAAGTGGTTTTTACCTTGAAGCCCTCTTCCCAGCTGATCCAGAGACATCCTCTAGTGAGGAAGCATCCTACTGCTTGACGAGCTATGTGATGGATCCAGCCTTCTTGTCTGAGCTGCCTCATGATGGCATCAATCCAGGGGAAGCCTGTTTTGCCCTTTGAGAGAGAAAAAGTCAGTGGTCAGTAACTTGGTGATACTCCTAGCTGGATTTCTTAAACTCTTTACAACTGGCGAACTTCAGCATTTACAGTCCATATTCTAGCAGCTGCTACCTTTACACATCCTAATTATTGTACAACCTTTTTCTTCAGAACTTTGAAATTTTAATCAAATCCCTGGCTTGTGGGCATCAAGGATGAAGTAGTGTAATGCACTTGGGTACATCCAGTCAACTTGTTTACAGACCAACTCTTCTACACATTGATACAATAGCAGGCAAGTTGGTGTAGGCGAGTTGGTCCATAGGCAAGTTGAGTGTAATTTTGGACTTGCTTCTTAATGCTCGAATTTCAGGTTGGGTTCCTGGACTTGGTATTACATGACCAGATACTCACCCCTTTCCAGCGAGTAAGAGCCTCCTCATTATGCTCCCAGTCTATTTCCAGACACAGGGGATTGTTTTCAATCGTATCCATGTTAGGATTCTTGCTGGCCAAGGTAAAGAAAAACTCCCTCCAGACGAGCTGACAGTACAATGACATTGGAGGTGGCTTGCATTTCATCTGTTGATGATACATAAACAGAAATATATTAAAATGAAAACAGCAAAACAGATTTATAATTAATACACTTAAGTGATTTAAAAATCAGGGTCAGTATCTAAGTTATTGATGGCCAACAGCAATAACTAACCAAATCCTCATTGACAATCTTCTTACAAGAGACTTTGGCAACACTGGTATTGGGGTCATACTGCACGCTATTATGTTGAGTTGAATATAGTTTACTAATATTTCCATATTCATAGTTTTTTCACCAACCTTGATATAGGCCATTGTTAGTCTTTTGTAATACATCTTTGGAGACAGACAGCCAAACCGTAGATATGGACTGAGTTGAGTACGAGATGGCAATAAAGCTGCTGCACTTTCTGGGGATTCTTTTTTAGTCCCAATAAAAATCTGTAAATCAAAAACAGAATAATAATTATTATTATATTCAAGGGCAGGTCCAGGAATTTGTTGAAAGGGGGGTCCAAACATTGAGAGGAGGACTCCAAATGTATACTTCATAGAAAATTTACTTCAAACCTATGGCAGAACTAAATTTTAGGATAAAACATTGAAGCAATGGAGACTTAGGTATGACAAGGGGGTCTGGAACCCCAGGCTGGATCTGCCCTTAATATTTAGCATCAGGTGCTCCAATGACAGATGATTTCTCTTCCAAGTGTGTTATCTTACCTTTTCTTCCAACTCTGTTAGTCTTGTTAAAGCCTCTGTCTCACCACCAACCCACAGACTACCACATGTTACTTGACTTTCATCAATATTGAGTTCATTAAGAGTTGGTACACTATATCTTTCTTCATGGGCACCATTTATTGGACAAATACAAGACGAAAAACTCTTGCGGTTGACTGGATCTACCGGGCTATCTGGAGGACCCAACTTGCGGATAATACTTTCAAATTCTTTGAACAGTGTGGGACACTTTCCACCATTCATTTCTAGAATCTTATCAATGCTGTAAAGAGTGTGCGATGATCTTGAACTTATTTCAACTCCATATTCCTCAGCCAAAGAGGCAATGGCTTCATCTCTTTGCTGGCCAAATGGCTCACATTCACTTTCGAGAGTAAGCTTGGTAATATTCCATTCACGGAAAAGCTTTGGAAAAATTGTTGTAGGTTGCCCTCTCAGTACATGCAGTCTTGTTCCGCACTTCTTCAAGTTATTATCCAAATCCCTGAGACATTCCAAAAGAAAGTTCCATCTGTTTGCAGATACTTTAGCAGCCTTGATATTGACTGGGTCGAAAATATAAACTGCATAAAACGCACGGCAGTTTGGGAGTGCCTCCCATAGTGCTGGGTTGTCATGGAGACGAAGGTCCTTTCGAAACCAGTGCACTACGTTGTGTCCCAGTCCTGGCGCACAGGATACTATTGAAAACAAATTGAAATAATATAATTTAAAAATTTCCATACAACAGACATTAAAAGCCAATGAATGCCATACCTTTGACAACAAGTCCACTGTAGACATCTCTCATTCTGTTTGAGCATATTTTTCGTGCTAGATCATGGTCAAGAACATTTTTGGGGTAGTCAACTCCAATAACACAGCCAGCCCTTTCCTGGACCTCTGCAGGAGTCAGCCATGGCTCAAAAAGATACTCATTTGGTAAGTTTTTAACTTCTGGGACATACTTCCTGAAATATAAAAGAAACATAATTAATCATGTACTTTACTAGTGACTTTTGACTGGGCTTTGTACATTATATTTCCTAAAACTTCATTACTCATAATTTGTTTCTCATTTTTTATAGTTGCAAAAGGAAACTTTCAACAGCCCTGCCCTGCTCTCCCCTCCCCCTAGAGCTATAAACAATAAAAGTGGTTATTCTGGATTCACACTCATTTGTTTTTCACCAGTTGACCACGCACAATGTGCACTTGTTTTACAAAACAATTGGAGCTCAATCACAGGAAGCCCAATTAAGAACTCAAAATGTAAAATCATT
>OCZR010051641.1:0-28164 GCA_900234385.1 Anemonia viridis
TTCACCATCGCCATTCACCATCGCCATTCACCATTCACCATCGCCATTCACCATTCACCATTCACCATTCACCATCGCCATTCACCATTCACCATTCACCCTCACCATAAAAGCATCATCAATATCAAACAAATGCAAATAAATGAGATAATATTTTCACCAACCTTAGGTAGCTTTCCCCAGTCCCATGTTACTTCATTATTGACATTAATACTCTCTTGACTTTGTTGGATTTCTGCTTCTGTGTCACTCAGACAGTGCTGAGGATTAAACGGCTTCAAATGTTGCATGTGATGGGCCCTATAAATAGATACAAATGAATACAACAGTCATACATCACTCACACATTGTACCTCAAGGGCAATATGGGTCTTTATGTAGAAGAATAGGTGCAGTCATGGTGTACAGATGGTATTCCACTCACAGGTGGATTCCAGATGATATTCCAGATGGTATTACACACACACCTAGCAGTGTTCGACTCAAAACCCCAAAATGCAGATCTGTCGGTGCTACAAGTATGTGAGCTTTATGGTAGTGCACATCTAGCACTGTCGGACCTACTACCCCAAGAAGGCTATGCAGACTGGCTGTGCCTAGGTACAGTAGGCCTTATGGTTGCACATATCTAGCACTGTCATACCTACTACCCCAAGAAGGCTATGCAGGTCTACAGGCTGTGTCTGGGAACAGTAGGCCTTATGGTTGCACACACATATCAAAGTACCCACTAACAGACTATACCATCTAACTTTACCTTGGATCAGGAGGGGACCCTATAGGGGAATCTAAATCAGACAATGGGTATCTGTAGTCTCTTCTATACTCTTGTTCTTTGGGTAATGATGCCGAGTCTGTCATCCACTAGAGAAAACAAAGCAAAACAAATATTTCGAAATAATATTGCTAATAATTATTACTATAATAATGTATATTCCTATAATATTAACTTCTATGCGATAACCAAAAGACTGAAATCCAGCTATTTCAAAAGAGGTTAGTGAAGGTTTTGTTGCATGTTGCATGCTGCTTGTTGCATCTTGCTCGCCAAGCTTGAAATGTTTTACATGAGAATATGCTGGAAATATCTGCAGACAACAAAATCTGGGAAAATCCCTATCATTGTGTCCTTTTGATGATTGAATTGACATTATCCTTGGTGAAATTTGAGCTTGGCATGCAGCATACAACAAGCAACACAACAACAAGCAATACAATATTCAACAACCTTTTGAGATAGCTGTAATACAGTATAATTACATACTAGAGTCGTTTTTGTATAAGTGGCAACACTTCACAGTTACGATACAATACGGTTATGGCAGGAATTTCGAATGTTTTTATTGAAATTACAATACTTGTATGGATACGATACAGTGCGGTAAGTTTCCCACTCATACAAAAATGACTCTAATACACAAATACAACTAGTGGGTGCATAAATGGGTGTAAAAATACTTACATTTGAATCACTTTCAGGGTACATTTCTACTTGTCGTCCAGGGATTGGGATGCTTTCAGAAAATGAATGACTGAGATCATCTTCCTGTCAAAACATTACATATTCAATGTGATGGGAATTAAGGGTGGTATTGTTGACTACTGTGTAGCAGTACCCCTCCCCATTCACTTCTGGGGTCTCTAGTGCAATTCCTAGACTTGTTATCCTATGTGGGCAGAGTTTATTATTTTGGTCTCTACCTTGATTTGAAGATTTTCCCCAGGCTTCTCTCTTCCTTCCACAAAAAAATGCTAAGGTCTTTATTATCCACCGAGATTAGAATGTATGAGCTGATTTTTGTGGAAGAAAGAAACCAAAGGAGCAAACTTAAAAGTCTAAAGAGATCAACTTGCTCATCTTGCAAGATTTTACTTGAATTTCATACCTAAAATTATTTATATTTCTGTAGCATGCACAACACTTCGACAAAGAGTGCAAGCATAACTCAGCAACCCATTTGTTGGGTTGTTAATGGCGCTGCGCACGGTGTTGGTGTACAGACGATCCACGCTAAATTTTTAGTCTCAAAAGAGTTTGGTTTTTGCCATATCTCACTCATTTTATCTGTGAACAACTTATATTTTACAAAAAAGAGAAGCTACATTATCAAAGTTTCGACTGCTCCAGTGTCTTTTTACAGAAATAAAGTTAAACCAAAAGATAAGAAGGAAAAACCTCGACTGAATCCACTAAAATTTGTGCTGTTCAAATGGACACTCAAAATTTTTATGATCATCACATACGGAAAATCGTGCCTTTCGTGCCTTTCGTGCATAGATATTGCGCCTTTCGTGCCTAGATATCGCGCCTCAAATCCTTAATATTGATGGGAAACAGGTTGTGGAGTCTGCACAGAGTTCCAGTGTGTGTGATCCTGATTAGGCTGCATGTTTTTCCATACCTGTGTTGGAGTTGTATCAAGTTCATCTGACGTGATTTCTGAATCAATAGTTCTCTTTCGCTCAGGTATATCTATCCCTTTTTCATTCACTTGTTCATCTTTCAACTCTTCTTCTATAATCTGGTCTTCTTTTTCCAATTCTAAGTTACTTTCTACTTTTTCGTTTTCAGTTTCCAATTTTTCACTTTCCTTTTTGATTTCTTCAGTTTCACTTAATAATTTTTCGTCCTGTTTTTCCTCAATGTTTTCATTTTGTTTCACATCATCATTTATATTATTGAAATCTTCTGATCTATCTATATCAACATTTTTCTCATTTTCTATTGCTACTATTTCTGTTTCATTTGAATTTCCTTTTTCATTTTCTGAAGGTTCTAATTCTTCGGATTTTTCAGATTCTTGTTTAGCAGAGGAGGATTCCAGAGTCTCATTTTGTTCATCTGTTGTCATTTCACTTTTCATTTCCTGATTGTTTTCTTCATCCTAAAAGAAAAAAAGAAATTAAATATAAAATTGAATTTTTATAGTTTTTCAAGACCTGTTCTCTATTTTTCTTCCCTCAAAAACTTTGATCTTATGGCCCCTGAATAAAATCTGGAGTTTGAGAAAAAGTCTTACAAACCAACCTTCTGTTCTTCAATCTTATCAATAAGATTGGTAGATGAAGGAATGGGTGTTGTTATCATATCCCTTGGCAGTTCTGAAGATTCTTCTACCTCTTCCACAAAGAAAGCTTCACCAGCATCTCCAAGTTTCATTTGAAGATCAACTGGTTCATCGTTAATCATAATATCAACCTACAAAACAAGATGAATTCACAAAATTTAATGTTTTTTTAGATAGTTCGTCAGTCTCTCCATTGATTCAAGGGACTTTCTTTGTTCCAATGCACCCAAAAAGCTTAACAATGTAGTACTGTAAGCTAAAATTCCATTTTTTTCTGCGAGTTCTTTATCTTTGCCTCAACTTAGTTCAGCCTAGTGGATGTTCCAGGGTAGTTTCAATGTTTAAAAGCTAAAAATATAAAAAATGTACATAAATAAAACTGTTGACCCTATAAATCATGATGTTTTTTTATAGTTGTATGGTCAGAGATACATGTACAAGAAAATAATCACAGAAAAATTGAATTAATTTGCTCATCATTAATTGCTTCAATGATTTTTGAGCTTGTACAACTCAAAACTTTATTATACTTTGTACGAAAATTATCAGACTGCATTTAAAATTTAAAAAAATGTTTATGGTTCAAAATCTTTAGCAAAAATTATTACTACAAGTTGGAAGAAATTAGTGCTTTTTGATGCTTGGTTCTAATAAAACCAGTTCTAAATCATGGAAATCCTTGAACTGTTGCTATAGTAAAGGTCAGCTGATGGGGCGTGTATGGGGTGGTTAGTAATACTAGCCAATCAGCATGCTATAATCATTAAGTAATTACATAACAAGTACCACAAGGTAAACAGTTTTTGTTGAGGGGTCTTAAAACCATGTCACATGATATGGCTTTCGGGGTTATAATTACTGAAAATAACCAAAATTACAAAACTTTAATAGTATTCCAGTTGTTATTCCAGCAAAAATCACTACCTTGAAATCCTTGAAATCTAAATAAGACCTGAAATAAAAGTCTTTGAACATTCTCATCTTAGACTCTTATCAACTCTTATCTTTGCATTAAACTCAAAATGTATCAAAAGACGAATTTGATATGTGAAGTTCAATAATGTTGAACAACGTTTTACATAGCTAAAACAGTGTTTAATTCTCTAATTTTGGACTTCTAATCTAGTCAAACAACCAAATTAACTGTTTCTCAGAGATATATTTTTAAAACTTGTCTAAAAGAGGAATTCAAGGAGTTTTGTTTAGGGAGAATATTATTCGCAATGACGCCATTGCACCAAAATACAAAACAAACAGGTCTTTGAGGTTTTTGTGGAATCTGCTAAAAAATAAAACAATTATTTATGCATTCTCGGATTTCAGCTTACGATACTTAGTGCTTCTATAAAGGATAAGAAAGTATCTTAAAAAGAGCGCAATAAAGGACGACAACTAATAAAACTTTTGTAAGCATTTTTTTTTCTTAATCTACGCGTTTTACCTTTTTTCCTCTTAAAAAACTACACGTAGAATTTCTACAAGCAGCAGACATAAACATTATTGTATAGCGTACTAGTTGTTAAGCTAAGGACTTACAATTTTTTCTCTGCTTCGTAGTACTCCAAGTTTTCCAAAGCGTACATGAAAAGGCGAACCAATGAAGGATCCATCTTCTTGTCGTATGACTATCACATCAATGGCTCCAGTCAGAGTCGCTGAGTTTATCTCGCTGTAAAATCCCCGCACATTAGAAACTAATCCTTTAAAATAGTTCATATTCTAGTCCTATGATTCTACTTCTACGTGTTTGACGTTTGGGTCTTTTACATGTCGGGAAAATGACTAAAATGACGGGTAAACTTGCGAAGTGTTCATCTAGAACACCCTTGACTTCGCCATTTTGAACTCGCTCTGAGTAAAATTACCCGGTCACCAAGAATTCTTATCTAAGGAGGGGAGGGTCAATTAGATACAAATTATAACATCCAATATTTATACTACATATATCCTCATAACTTTTATTGATTCTAAAGCGTTATCAATATAAATAAATATTGTCTGAGAATTTTAAACTCTTGTTTTTATTAGTGGCTTTATAGTTCAAACAAAGGTCAAACTGATGATTCCTCTTACCTCCCTCGTGCGGAAAAAATATACCGGAAATGCAATGTCTTGCTTTGAAACCACGTGATGATAACATCTGATGAGGCGATCCACACGAGATCACTGAGTTTTATAGTGATTCAATAGGCATATAGCATAAAAATACACGAAAAAATCGCATGTCATAGCAGCTAAAGAGTCAAGAGGCAACAAATTTACTTGAATTATACTTTATTTTATTATTATTTGCGCGCCTGATTTTGTTACAACAAATCGATATCGTGACGTATTTTCACTTTCGCGGGAAAATTCGTGACGTGGAATTTTATATTGAATATTCATGGCTTGTTTTGCAACCATAGGAATTCCTCTTTCGAAGCAGGTACATTTTTCAGGTATTTATGACTCCACATAAAGTTATCTGGATGTAAAAAAATTGCAAAAGAAACAGCACAATCTATCTGGGGGAAATGATTCTTTTGCATCCTTTGATGTATATGGTCTAGCAGGGCCCTTTAACCTTTCCCTTTGCCTGCGTTCTTAGGCTTCGGTCAAGCGTTCTCATCAGTCTATAAGTCCAGGGATAGCTATGTCGGGGCCGAATCTCCGGCATAGTCGTTAAAAGCTTCGCGCTGCCGTACAGCGCTTCAGCACTGAGTCTGGACTGGACAATTAATTAAGTAGTAAAATTTTGTAATATAATTGCGCGTATTTATACCGTGTGCGCCTTAAGAAAAAACTTCCGACTCAAACTTGTTTATACAGAACAAATAACCTTTAACGAATAAAAATTGGAATAAATGAAAAGAACACAAAAAACAAAGAATATAAAAACACAACAAAGAACAAAAGAATAAAAACAAAAAAATATAACAAACAAAACAGACAAAATCAAATCAATCCACAAAATAGATCAAAACAAAAATAATAAAATATTTCCCTTTTTCAGATAGGATTTATTCCTCTGTATAAAAACATTTTCTTACATTTAGTACACAGTCGAGACAATACTCTAACTAAAAATTATGTAACATTCATTTATATAATATTAATAGTTATAATAATAATAATAATTGATTAAAAATTAATGACAAGCACATACGACCAGATTTTCTCTACTTCTATTTTATATTTCATTATTTCACTTTCAAATCTTTACTCCACAATCCGTTTTATATGGAGTTCAAAATTTCTTTACATTGGTGCTTCTAAGACCTTAAAATGTCTGTATCCTCAAATGCTTTTGGTCAAAAATTTAAGCAAGTTCAAGTGAGTATTTTTTTCTTGCTGAACTTTTGAACGGTGCAAAAGCAATTTTACTGATCATCACGAAAAAAAATAGAGATTTCTGGAAAAGATAAAGCCATTTGAGGAAAATACACTTTTTTACTGTTATGATGTGCCTAGTTTTTCTCCCTATATATTCAGACATAAGGTTGTTTACAAATTTATTATTGTTTCTTTAACTAACCATAGCTCATCTTGTGGTCATGTGATCAACAATTCTTGGAAAATGAGGCAGTTTTGCTTTACATTGGACATAAGTTTTACTCATAAAACACGTGATAGCGTCATGTGCTACAACTACCAGGATCCTTTGCACTCTTTCTTTTCTTTCTTATTCAGCACTCATCTTCATTCACAAGCCAATAAATTCAAATGAGATAAAGAAATTCGTGAAGTATTCTGGTAGTAGTAGTGAAATGGCACCACCTAGGTCTACTGATTGTACTTATTTTCGCCACATTTTCAAACCAAAAACGTCCCAAGATAAGACCTCATGTATAGCCTTTCATCTCAGCCGAGACCACAGATTCTGTATGGTCAGTTGGAAGATATCCTTACTCTGTACATTATACAGTAAATGTGGAGCACAATATTTCAAAAATAATTATCTACAAACTCGGATTGATTGGGTACAGCTGTATTGAATTCTAAGATTCTAAGCTCGCACAGTGCGCTTCTCAGAGATAAATTCAATCTTGGTCACCTAGACCTCTCTCGGCCAAAACTCTGACTGCTGAATGAGGAAGGATCTGGAAGAATTCCGCATAAAGACGTCATTTTGAATATTATAAAACTTAATTAGTCGTTCTCCCAGGTCCGCTCTCTGTGTTAGGCCGAGAGGGGTCTGTGTAAGCGAGAGTGAGATGAATTTAGTTTACATGTTTTTTAAGATTTGATTTTTGTGGTAGAGGATTTTTCATGTTGTTTCCAAACATGTCATTTAGACTTAAAATGCATTAAACGAATTTTGTTTCTACCCAGCTTTTTTTTAGCGAAAGAAAAATACGTGGCCTACCACGTGACAAGGTCACGTATAAAGTTACCTCAAATTAAAAAGATAACTAACTACTAAAGATCAATGTGCTTAATAAAATTCCCTACCAGTGGAACTGAAAAAAATTACTTAAAATAAAAAAACTGAAAGTTGTTCACGGTTAAAAACACACAATTTATCGTCTTAAAATTAATTTGCTCGACATATTTTTAAAAATAAAAATATTATTTTAAAATCCTAGTAAACGAGTTGTTTGGTTTTACCTAAGAAAATGACTCGAGGGAGGGTAGTGAATAACTTGAATCTTGCTAAAAGTCTTGGGATAAATAACTGCTTGCACTGAAGCTAAGTGTGCCCACGGGCTTGGAGGTCAGCAGTCCTCTTCATCCATTCATTCATTGATTCTTTTTGGACGTAAACGGTTGCTATGGAAATCCCAGAGTAAGGGCCAGCCCCAGCTATCTGTCATTATTTTTTCAACGTTTCATTGGTTCTTCACAAAAAATTACGTGGATTTTGTGGTAGAGCCGCTGGACGATCTTCTAAAAGCTCCATCATTCATTTCATTCTCTGAAGAACTTGATTTCCTTGGTCCGTCAGGGGATCCCAGGGGGAGCGAATCGAGAGATGAAGCCGACATGGCTTTGACTTGCGCAATAACGATTTGAGCTTTAAGAGCGTCTTCTTCAAGTTCACGCATGCGCTCTTTCCGTAAAAGAGCTCTCTTTTCTGCTTCTATCGCACGTTTTTCGGATGCCGAGAGAGTACGTTTAGCGTTTGTCGTCGTTTTGGTTTCTGAAGAGTCAGAATCCGACTTATCATTGGCTTGTCGCTGTTGGATTTTTTCTTTGACTCGTTTCACGGCCTCCTCGGCCTCTAGTCGTCGAGATTGCTCTGGAGAGACTGGGCCTAGACAAGAAGGATCAACTGCCTGTCAGTATGTCGTCAGAACATTTTAGCCGGCAATCAAAACACAGATGAACAGAGCAGTTTTCGTATGACTATGAAAAACTTACAACACAGATTGCCTTGACATTCGACATTCCGTGTCGTTACTTTTCACACTCATACTAAATCTTCTCCCTATATAAAGTGTACAAGGCAAACCTACCAGTAGACGCTCGGCTATTTTGACTCTGTTGAGATAAAAGAAAACAAAGTCATTTAGAAATTAGCGAACGAAATCACCATCAGAAATAGCCCCTCTCTCCTTGGTCCCGGTCCAAATCATCCATTATCAAAATAAAATTGAACCTAAATATTGAATAAAAACGAGCAAAAATATCAGAGAATATTGGAATTTTTTTGACAGACGTCAAAAAAATGAGACAAACCAGACACTCGAAACTCTATAAATTTCCATAAAATCAAGGATTTGCACAATATAAAGTTTCCGTTTCTAGTTTAGAAGAAATTAATTTCAGACTAGGTTGGTAAGATTTGGATTAGACAACCCACCATTGTGTCAACAAACAAAATCAAATATTACTAAAAATGTCTATTTCTACAAAATGTCCCCTAATGTGCTCGACAAATCAATCAAAGTTGACATATTGTTGAAAGGGTAATTGGTTGTAACGAGTCTGTATTATACACAGACTTACGTCACCGCTGAGTAATGTTATAATGGGTCACAAGATCAAAACAAATATTTTGTGCTTACTTTGTGGTTTTCTTCGTCGAGTCGTTTTGTTTCCTCAAGCCGTTTTCTTAAAGCTTCCTAAAAATCAAAACAAAGGAATATGAATAGAGCGAATACAACTGCAGAGTTGGCAATTATACTGTCGTAATTGGCTTAGAAAAGTTCTAAGCGGATCTGTAATATTTGTAGTGTGAAAATTGAGAAGAATTGCAAGCTTGCTATGACAATGGCATTGTTCAAACTTCAATTTCAATTGGCCAGGAAATGAATGGAAAAATCAGTAACAGGCGAAGGAAGAGGTAAAACTGAAGGAAAGGGAAAATGGAAGGAAGAAAAGGAAGTCAACAGAAAAGAAGTAATGAAACTAGTGAAATGAACGAAATAATGAAAAGAAAGTAATGGAAAAGGATGGGAAAAGGAATAGAATAGAAAAGAAAGAAAAGCAAATGTCTCGCCAACTGGGTAAACATTGATTAAATTTTTCATCGCCCAAAACCAAAAATATTCTTAATGTTTACATAACATTTCTGTGGGTTTGAGTGCAAGGGATTATCATGATAATAACAACTTAAATGCAGCTTTGAGTTGGCCTCATAAAATGGTTTTTAACCACAATTTTATCATTAAAAAGCCTTCAAGGATTTCAATAGGCCACGTTTTTTATGTCTGAAGTCCAGAATTTGTCAGAAATCTATATTCGCATGGTACTCCATGTACAGTACAAATACGTGGATAACCAAATACACTTATTGATAGGAATAAAAGAGTGCACCGTATATGACGTTCCTATCTTTCGGCAATAATAAGAAAATCTTGACAGGATTGCAAGTCAGTCACCACTCAACAACTTTATAACTGAATCTACAGCATTTTATCTACTGATCCTTTTGAAGTTTAATGCAATTCTGGGCCTCGGTATCATGCTAGAATTTCAAAAAAATATCGAACCTTAGAGTAGCCAAGTGCATAGAGAGTACTGACGGTAGATAAGGCACAGCTAAGTAAATGTACGTCAAATGGATTAAGTTGTTTACTATTGGAACTTGCTCATTTGTATTCCAAACACGAAGCCCAATTCACAAGGACGTAAACAAAACTCTCCACAAATAAAAAGATTAATTAAAAATTTTCAACAAATTAACTCTTGTTCTTGAACTTTCGACTTGTTTTTCGTAAAAATTCAATTGAATAAATAGTGTATATGAATATATATATACCGTTTTTTTCTAGAAAAGTTTTCCACATTTGGCAAAAATTCCAGTTTTTTTCCTGTCACTTCGAGTTGTCAACAACAAAAAATTGAATTGGGATTGAATATTTTTGTTCTAGAAAAATCCATAAATGTTTTTTAATGTAACATTGCCAAACGTTTCAAAAAGTGGTTAGCAACGTGGTAAAAGATGGCATAATTCGGCGTTAATTTTTGACAAAGTAAACAAATAGAAAAACTAATAACAAAAGAAAATTCTAGAAAGAAAATGAAGAGAATTGATACTAAAATTACGTAAATAAGACGTAGAATATTAGTTCCTTTTAGGTTTTTGAAAGTTTATCAATATCAAAGTTAAAAATTTTGAAAATCTTCCTACGCTAACTGATAATTTCTCAAGATGTTCTTTCAGTGAGTTTTCACGACATGCCATTTTAGGACTTGGAACAAGAAAAATAATTTATTTAGAAAGATAATTTATAACAATTTAAAACCATTTTAAGAAAGTGCGATTCAAAAACACTTGAATTAATGACAGACTTTTCGCTATGCAAGGCATAGTTTCTACACTTGAACGAGCCGGTGAAGCTCTAAATCCATAAATGGAATATGATGAAACATTTCAAGACTATTTGTATATCAATTCTTGATATTATCTCGATGCAGCTAAAACTAAACTCCTTGTAATGGCCTGGATAGTCTTGCTTTTGAGTTTCGTGATAATTTTTGGAGAGGATTATCACTTGCAATACAATGGCTTTTCACACTTACTTAGACGAAGGAAGCATTATGAAACTTAACGGAATGCTATCATCAGTTCACAGATCATTAGCGATAATAATAAGTAAAATAACAATGATAGTATTCAGTAGTACTTTGGTTCTATTTTTAAAAATACAGAGATTTCAATATTAAAAGAAGCGAGGAATAATATTGGAAATGTCACGAGTCCTTTAATTATCGACCAGGGGGTTTAATCTTAAGAACACAGGAAAAGATTAGATGATTTCGACTGAAAACCAAACAAAAGAAAGCGACAATGAAAAAATAAGCACAGCTTCACGTAAAACGCAAGCGAATATTATAATAAAAACAGAAGCACGAGAGAAATTATCTACGAAGTTAGAAAACATTTTCCGTGTGAATTTTTGACCCATTTATCGACTTGCTAAACCTAAAATCAAGCCGGTTTGAAATAGGTACATTGGGCTTTAGTTCAAGAATATTTTCTTTTGAAAAAAGCAGAAAAGTTTCAAGAAAAATAAAAGATAAAGTCGTTCTTACTTGAGGAAGTTTTCGGAATCGGCTTCCAACGAGACACACAGTAAAAGCGGTGTTGATAGAGTTTGGTTTGTGAACCATGTTGATTCGACTTCCACCGTACATGTGAACTGAACTGACTGAAGTCACACTAGAGTCTTAACCGCTTTTATAAGTCACCTCTGCATGTGACAAAGACCAGTCACCCGTAATATATGCATGTATAGACCCACAGACTCTAGTATAGCTTGTAATAAATATGTAAATTAAGCCCTCAGGGCCGAAAGGAGGTCTTGGTGTACATATCAACTCGAGTTATTACTCGGGCTACCTACAAGGTAGGCCGAGTCTAGGTTTTGGTTTTCTATCTATCAGTCTATCTATCAGTCTATCTATCTATATAGTCATGTCACGATTTTAAATGAGGTAATGCATCATCCACAGTTAGCCCGAGTGAACGCCTGTTAGGCGTCTAGTTTAACTATACCTTGCGTTCTGCGTCTTCCTGTTCAAATTTTTCGGCTTCTTTCCTCGCTTCCTCCTCCTAAAACACCAAAAATAAACACATACAATAAATATTCAGATAATATTCAGATATTATAAGTATTACTTTTTATTATTCTATGTTCTATCGCTTGGTTAAATATTAGTACAAAACCTCCGAATACCCTTGAAAATTGTACGTCTGTGAAGCAATGAAAAGACCAACTCGAAGTTAGTGGTTTAGTTCTTCAAAAACTTGGAATTTTAAGTTAATCACTTATCTTGAAAGCTATTTTTACCGTTACAAGAATAACTGGTAAAGAGGAAAATTTTTAGAATCTAAAAATCTCTTAATAAACTTGATAAAAATATTAATAAAGCTGTAATAAAGCTGCTCGGAAATCCTTGGACAAAGAGAATTTTGTGGTACGATGTTAGGACATCACTTAAGAATTTCGTCGTGGTTAGAGAATCGGAAATATGGTTTTACCAAACCAGCGAAACGACAACAGACTAAAAACCACAAATCCAAAACCCCAAATATGACAATACAGCAGTCTAGAGCAAGATAAATCAACATTACCCGGCGTTTCGAGTGGTACCATTGGCGAAGGACGGACATAATGTTGTCTATATCACCCATGATTGTTCAGATAAAGCAACGAGTATCCTTGTGGTATTTTAGAACAGCATACGCTTAAATAACTCAAAAGACAGCCCTCGATGAGTAAGTCAGGCGAATATAATGAAGGGTTCCGGTGTTGTCTTACAGCACCCGCCTATGAGTGGGATGATTCACGGGAAGCCCGGACCATAAACCGGCGAAACAAAAAAAATATTTCAATGATTCCGATAGATTTCCGTTACAAATGCTATCTTTGCTTATTCGCCCCTGGATACGGGGTATCAGTACATCAGATAGCACGCCAGACTGATCCAAAAATGTGAAATTTCTGCTAAGATATTAGAGTATTTCACCGCCATACACTTCTGACCTATGCCAGCGTCATTACGCAGAACAGATCAGTCTTAATAAATGAGAACAAAAATAACAAAGAATTAAGATAAAAATGGCTTGATTATTCAGTGTTATCTTTGAAGGATAGTTTTAGAAAATCTGAAACAGTGAAGAGGTTGTGTGGATAAACGTAACAGTCTAAAAGTTGTGAAAATTATAGACAGATATAAATAGAAACAGATAATCCCCAGTCAAGATGGCATGGAGTGAGGGGGAACGTATTCCAACGAAATCACACGATTCTACAGCCCATCCCGTCAGATATTAGACTAATTAAGGGACTATTTAGGAACACGTTGAGGAAACTGCTACCAAAAGTTGAAGCTGATAAGACTATTGACAGTGGTTATGATATTCTGAGGTTGTTGGGTTTTTTTTGGTTGACTTCGTGGACTGATTTTTTACCGCATAATTTAGACTGACGATGTAGTAATGTTTGTCTAAGTCTTGTACGGGAAATAAGAAAAGAGACTAACGAAAGAAATGAGAAAGAAAGTGAAACCGAAAGAAGAAATGAAAGAGGCAGAGAGACAAAGAAATAGAGAGAGAGAGAAAGAAAGAAGGGAAAAGAAACGTTTGAAGAAACAGGAAAACGATGGGGAAAAGAAAGAAAAAAGAAATTATAAATTGCAACCAAATTGACATGATATAAAAAGCAAGAATGTTCTAGACACCGCATTCCACAGCCACACTGGCAACAATTAGTTTCCAGTGCGGATTACGAGTTAATATAATCTTGAATATCACATTCCTCTTCATACTTCTTTATCCTGAGGTCAACAACCAAATTCATTGTTATTTTAGACCTAAGTGAACTTCTTTGTACATCTTTTATCAACTCAAATGAAAATATGTAATGAAAATGAATTACTCAACCGGAAATGAACTCAACTCCAATCTACTTCCGTTCTGATGTTCTATTTCCGGTTTTGAAAGGAATTCTTGCACATAGCGCATTTTAGCTCTAATCAACTTCTTCTGTAATTTTTTTTTTAAAACAAAAATTAAATTAAATGGAATGGAATATGAATTATGGACTAAATACTTGTACGTATTTAATAAATAATAACAACCAGCTGAGTTGGCTTTGAGAACAAACTCAAGGTCAACCAATCAGAATTGAGGATTCAACATGCTGTTTTGATTAGCATTTTCCATGATTTTGCCAAGAGAACCCATCAGAAATACGAGATTTTCCTTCTTTAAATCAATAGTGAACGCTAGTCGAACTCATGGCCGAATTTTAATTCAATCAACAAGAAAACTCTGACATCGTATACTCAGAAAAGGCTCGTAAAATGGTAACTAAAAATAGTGACCCACAATTCTTTTCGAGGAAGGTGGCCAACTGACCTGGAACAAACGCAACCCCAATGTATTTTCGTTTTACGATGATTTATCTTCGGTTTCGTATGTAATGCTTGCACCACGCACGCCTGCCAAATTTTGGCGCGCTTTTTGAAAAGTACGCAAAAATCAACCAATCAACTTTATTGACGTCATATTTCGGGTATTATTTTTAACAACGGTAGCGATTGGTTGCTTATTCAGTTCTATGTAAACTCGACGCAGACAGAGACCTTGAAGAGACCTAAAGACAGCCCGTTCAGACTGATCAGTAACAGAGCCACTGATCACTCTTGACATATTAATGTACGTAGCGAGAACACTGCGCAGACTCACTGCGCAGGCCTGTTTCAGAGATATGGGATACATAAGAGAGTAAAGAACGAAGACAAAACGCCGCTTAAATCAAACCAGGTCAAGTTATTTGCACAATCTTACAGGCTCCTAGGTTTCTCATTAATTAGTATAGCAGTCAGTGTCAACTGAGATGAATTAAATCAAGCCGAACGAGTGAAGTTGTGATTTTTCAAACCGTGACATTCATTCATCACCATTTTGAACCAAACTACTCCCTCCTCTCATATTTTTTAACTTATTCAAATTATGAAAAGTAATTGAATATATTGCTAAGGTTAAAGACATTTTACCTTGTGAAAGATATCTTGTGCCCGAGGCATTGGAAGTTAGTGAGTTGAACTATGTTACAACAACAACACAGCAAAGGATCACCGAACTCATCTCCAAGCGTTTGAACTCCAATTAATTCCAAAATATCACTTGGCAACTTAGAGTAGACCTTGTTAATGCACAAGCCACTGAAAAACTGTTGGCAACCTCACGAGAAAGACCTCGTTTGGATCCCTCGATGAACAACTAAGGTCTGGATAAACAAATCAGCTACGTTCCTTTACGATGAAATAACTCCCCAAAAATACAGCAAAGGTCACTAAAAAAGCCAGCGAATGACGTAAGGTATTCTTAGAGTCTATATTTCCAAGGAAATCATCGATAACATCCACTTATTAGTCTGTTTTTTTGATAAACACTCGGCCGAGGGTAAAGTCTAACCGAGATTTGTAGATTGGTCGTGTCTCACTAATCGTGAACAAAATGTGCTATAAAGAATGGTGAAGAACATGAAACTATCGGAAGCTTTTGAGGTGGAGAAGTCTACAAGAAAATCAATAAATGAATGAAAGATTTTGAACGAATTCTAAATCAACATTTACATACTTATTCTATATATTTGGTTCTGTTCCTGTCGAACACCTGAGTTGTGTAAGATACTTTTTATAAAAACAACTTTTCATCAAAATAAATCCAAGTTAAACAAGAAACACGAAATAATCCTGAAATCAGCCTTTTTCTGAGAAGCATGAATAAATCTTGTGAAATATAAGTTTAGAAATTCGGGGTTTTTTTTCATAGTAAATTAAATATAATTTTAAACAAATTATTCAATTTTTGAACGTTTGATGAATTTAGAAAAGACAGTTCTAAGACTAGTAATCTCGTCTGAATCAAAATAAAACATTTCATTGAAAACCAACTGCTCACCATTTGGATTCCCAAGGAAAGAAATTCAAATCAGACAAGAGAAGAAAACGGACGGAATTCACGCTTTACAACTACTTTCGCTTGCTGCCAGATGAATCAGGATTGCCAGCTCGTACTGATATATATAATTTAATGAACGATTTGAAGTGAAAACAATTATGGCAAGTACTTATCGCCCAACCAAGACTGGTACGTCATTGGACGATTGAGGATTAATTGCTGGATTGCGCATTCTCGCATTAATTAAAAATAAAATTTTAAAAAAAGTATAAAATAAATTACAAAAGTATATGTCGTTGATCGCGCGCACATCAAAATAACGTATAAATATCCCGAACGAAAGAAGATTTTACCTAAAGTTCTATCCTATTTATCCGTATAAACAAGCTATTTGAATCGAAAGCATTATAATACTGACTCGTTCTTAGATGCTTTGATGGCCGGTAAGAATGAGGAGAAGAACTAAACGTAAAGCTTTTGAGACAGCTTTAAACTCGCCACTTGTCGGCATTGCAAGGGTTATTAGTCCAATTAAGGATGCCATATGATAAACATGGTTCAAAAGGCTGTTTTAGTCAAATTATGCAGAAAACATTTTGACGAAAAATCATACGAACGACGCGCGTCATATTTCGTTGGCGCGTCATATTTCCAGTTTTAAACTGGAATTTTTGAATACAAATCACTGAACTAACGGAATTTTTTTTAACAAATAAAGAACAAAAGAAACCGAATATATTTACTACCTGGAGAAGACAAGAAACTCCTTTCTGCGTAAGCACGTAAAATAGAAGGTATATGGACAATTTGGAGTAGATTCTAGCATAGTAAAAACAGATGCAGTTTCGATGCTAGATGATAGTATTGTTCGTTCACCAAGAGTCGAAGCTGCGCCTTCTTTTTACTAGGCCACACCACAATATTTTCCCGTTGAATCAAAAACCAACCCACCTGTCGTCGAATTTCCCTTCGAATTTCCTCATGCGCTCTCTCGTGCGTTGGTGGGTCTCTATCAATCGATTCATCACTAACAGATCGACCAGCATTTAGTGACATAACTGGCATGGTGCCTGGTAGAATCTCGGGCACCTTGGAAGGATCGTACCCATCACATACCAGGAGGGTTATTTTATCTCCCATGGATCTTAGTGCTCGGACGGCTTCTAAATGCGTTGCGCCCAGTAAACTGGTGCCATTAACCTGCACGAGATAAATTAAGTACTTAGGATTGGTGAGAGATAAATGACGTGATTGAGAGAAATGGAAATCTCATGCTGAGACTAGAAAGAGAACAACAAATTCTGGAATAAGGAAGTCGCAGCGTGGAAATGCAAGTGAATGAACGAGTGGGTGGGTGGAAAAGTGCGTGTGCGTAGGACGGGAGGGAGGAAGTGAGTAAAAGAAGGTAAGATCGTCCTTCGTGTACTCGCGGCTGGATTTTTGTTGTTTTCCCCAAAGAATCGCAAAGTTTGAGAAAGCAGTACGGTGAACCTATCTTACTCATGTCAACGGAAACTAACTGAACATGATATCAAAACAGAGATAATGCTGCCACAGGTATCCCAAATACCTACCTCTAATATTCTTTGACCAACTTTGAGCCGGCCATCTTTACAAGCAGCGGCTCCGTCTGACACCTGAAAATGACAAATACCACGTGGGTAGCACATAATAGTGTGAACATACGTTCGATTGTAGTGATAGACACTAGACTCTAGACACTAGACATTAATAGTTTTATTTATAGTCTAGTTTGCCTGTTTCATTTGATATTCCGCCACTTAAAGTCCATGTGACATGAAATTTTGTCTTTGTCGTCCTTTCTAGAAATATGAGAGGTGATGCATGAATTCGGTTTCGATATCAAAATCATGATTTAATAGAACCAAGAACCGTTGCAAACAAAATTACGTCAGAAGGCCTACTCACGTGGTCACTTTTCAAAGAATAGAGCGCGATTTCAAAACAAAAATAGTGCTAACAAATATATTTTCATTAATCTTGCTATATGCCTTGAGAAATGTCCTCAGTGCACCTAAATGACCCAGTGAGTAGACCTTGTGACGTCTTTCCGTTACAACGCTTGCACTATACTACAATTCGAAAATGGTTCCTTGGTGATTTTGATATTGGATTTGAATTCAGCGTATATCAGAAATGACCAAGACACTTTTTATGACATATGTACTTTAAAGCAAACTCTCGTCAAAACAGAACCCTCCTGTAAACGAGTGGAAGTGAGACGTCACAACTTCCTTGACAAAGGTTACTTTGCTTGATTTGGACGGAAAACAAGCGTGAGGAAGCGTATTTGAGGAATATTCGAACATAGTAAAACCCCACACCTCTTTATCCTGGGCGTAATTAATGTTTTCCCATTTCAGACCACGTGTCATTCTCTTGAGAGTAATATTATTTGTTTGAGTTGTATCCATATTCATGTAGTGTCTTCTCATGTGCAACCGTTAAACAAAGAAATGATATTCAAGGGAATGACATATTGTTTGAAATGGCAAGCCACTTCGCCAAAGGAAAAGCAGCTACGGAGATATATGTGATGCACACACAACACGGAGAAATAAAAGCGCCATAATGCTCAGCTCCTACCTTGGATACAAATATTCCTTCATCTGTCTTATCGAATGGGTTTCCTGGGTGACCCTTGGCGCCTCCTCTAATGCTGATACCGAGTTTGTCTCCTGGACTTTTATTGAATGTTATTTCCTGAAACGACAAATGATAGCACATTAGACATTTCTTCGTAACATGTTTAGTACTTATACTGCTTATGTTAGAGTGGTTTTCATAAACCCGTGAAATAAAGTGTAACTAATAAAGTGTAATAATCAAATGACAACAAAAGAACACAATGGTATTACAGTGTACTAAAGTGTATCAGACTAAAGTGTATTTCACTCATTGTCAGTTCTACCAAATCCAAAATGGCGGACACTTCAAAGGTAACACAGGTAGCGAGGCAAATCTTCCAAAATAGACACAAATACCATTTCCTTCCATCTTTACAGGTCATTTAGTAAAAAAAAGGTTTAATTTTTCCCTTTGTTCCCCTAATATTCGCTTGAAACCCAAAACTCCCCGTTAGGAATTCCAGGATTCGACCTTGTCACGGCCTAAGTGAGAATAGCTTAAGGGTTATTATACCTTGAGTCCTTTAGGTGGTGGGTCATGCCGTACAAGGAGTTTTATGAGAGAAACATTCGCTATCAAGGCTGCCACGGCTTCTTGATGTGTCGAATTTCGCATGTCTTTGCCATTAACCTGGATTGGAATGGAATAAAAAGGGAAAGGAAATGAGAAGTGGAAAATGAGAAGAAGTAAGGAGCGCGGAACAGCTTGGGGAGGGTGGGGAGGGTGGGGAGGGAAGAGCCTTAGAGTGGTAGGGCTAAGAGACCAGGATATTGTCGAAAAGAGGGGAGAGCTATATCCACAAGCAGTGCTTTACCGCGCTCTCAGCAATCCCTGAGTGAAGCAGAACGATGAAGACAAAATTCAAAATACGAACAATTTTAAAATGTCGACCACAACAGCAACGACCATCATCAACATATTTACATACAGCGGGGACCCCGCAACGGACTTAATACGGACACCTGGCTTATACGGCCACTTTTTTTTGGCCTGTCTCTTCAAGTTGGTGGCCGGATTAATCGAGTTTCACTGTATCATCATATACAAGCATGAACAACTTCCTGCTCAGACAGGAAAGAACAATTACAACAATTACAAAGATTACGGTGAAACCATACAATAAAGAATTAAAAAAGACCTAAAATAGTCGACGAAAAGTCTGGATTGTTCGGGAATGTTCTTGAGTATAAAGAATGCCCAACGAGACTCAACCAATAATACAATGAAAATAATTATATAACTATCTTTACTTAATTCTTTTTGTTGATTGTTGAGAGTAACTATTAAATTGAGTATGATTACTGATTGATACTGACGAAAAGACGCTACGAGAATTGATGAGTCGGCTGTTTTTTTAGCTTTGAAAAAGAGTAAAAGTTCGAGCGTTATGTAACACTACCATGAGGTAACACGCTGATATGTAACACCGTAGTCAATCTGTTTGAATCGGAAAGTATACTTTTCTTACGTCGAACTTTTCATGAACCGAACGCATTACAAACAATGGATAATTAGGCGGTGTTCTTTGATGTCATTAGGTTCGGTTCATGAAAAGTTCAACGTTTTTAAACGGGCCTTAACGACTTTTGTACGTTAAAAAAAGAGATCAAAACCAAGAAAAGGGAGAATAAAAATAGCTTCCAGAAACTGTAGATTTATAATCTTAATAACGATGATTAGATTAAAAAAGAATATAATTCTACAAGATATAAGTATGCGGTATCTATACTAAAAAGACAGTGCTCGATACACAGAAGCGCAGAGCATTATATAGAATGGCTTGGATTAAAGATGAGACATGTTCTCTGTAACTCCGAGTATCATGCTTTCGCACTCATCAGACAGAAAAAGTCTTATATTGTACAACATATATAATTTGCTTTTTTTTTGCTTAAAAATCAAGTTAATTGACCGAAAAATTCGAGTCAATAAACAAACTTTTAGTGAAAACCTGACACAAATAATTAAGCTTGTTTATAGTTTACATTTCTTGTTAGAAACTTGAACTCAAAATGACAATGTAAACAAGCAAGAAAATCGAAAAACAACGTTGTATTTTCTTGTATTTTAGCAAGTAATATCAAGTTAATTGACTCTAAAATATCGAGCACAATTCAGAACACGAAGTTTTGTAGTAATTGTATTTCTTTTTAGAGCATTGGAACTTCAGTATAGTCTCCTCCGCAGCCGGTCTTTGTGTCGGTCCCTGCTCTCCCTCCCTGTGGGGAGGGATTTCCAGACCGACCCAAAAAACGGCTGCGGAGGAGACTAACTTCAGTATAACACTGAAAAATAACCATGAAAATCGAAAAATAATAGTCTCCTTCTCCGTTAAGTAAAAACCGTGGGAATTTGCACTCACTTCAAAACGGATAACATTTGCTTCGGTTTGTGAATATCTAAACTCTTCTGACTAAACCGAGATTCTAGATAAAATAAATAATTACCGCACCTTTCTTCTCAAGGCCGAACTACATGGCCAACTTCTGGCTCCGTGGTGGATCCCAAACGTCATTCCGTAGCCTTGTTTTTTTCAGATTTTTCGTTTCTCTATCGTTTCGTGCGCTTGATGAAGATACTTCAAGTGGTACTATAAAGCGATTCTGACTGAATTGGATTAGTTGGAAGATTAAATTCATTTTCTTGGCTTTGTCTGTTTGTTTTGACAACAATACATCACAAAAGCGAACCGTGAGGTATAAATAATCATTACCTAATCGATCCAAGTGGGCGGATAGCGGTTCCCTTTGCGAGCGAGCGAGTACAATCGAACCAGACTGCGGTAACGTCTTGGTAAAAGAGCATTCTATTGGAAGAGTTCCCTAGGGATGTATGGGACCCTGCTAGACGAAGGCGGTAAAAATACTTAAAAATACTTTTATTGTACGCGGCTAAAGCGACAGGAAATGGGAACAAGGAAACCAAGAATAGCTGGTGCAGTGAAGCCAAGTTTTAAGAAAAACAGCAAACATTATGGTGCAGATTTTTCGTAAATTTGATCACCACTAATCAGAGAAAAATTCAGTTGATAAGGAATAGTTTTCCATGTTTTTTCACCCAACCCCGCCAAAAAGACAGATTTCAAAAACAAATGATTTTCGGGAGCTAGAGCATGAATCTCAAGAAAACCGCAAATAAAAAAAGCCGCCACAGACCACTTGAGGCGCATTAGTCAGAAGAATAAAAAAATGCCGCTGCAAAGGTAAATAAAGGTTCTTAAAAGACCAAGACAAACAACAATGAAATCTTGATGCTGTACTTTGTACCGACAAAGAAAAAAGAGGCGTAAAACACAATACATCTACTCTATACAGAGCCAAATGAAAAATATTTAAAAACTTTTTTTACAGAGTTTGCTCAATTAGTTTGCTTTTACTTGCAAGTTGTTTTGTTCATCAAGAAGTTGAAGCAGATATGTCGGCAAAGCCCTGCCTACACGAGCTGTTTTCAAGGGAATTTTAGACGCGAATTTTGCGGCGATTTCAGTTTGTCATAGTCAAGAATGCTAAGGATTAACTTGAAAAGTTTTATTCAGCACACCAAGATTACTTGGACAAAATGCGTCTTTACAAGCATAAGACAACATTTATTATATCTAACGAGCCTCAAATTTAAACAGCTTCCTCGGGAATTTTTTTTTTCAAAGCTTAGGCCTTAGTCTTGCAACTATGTTCAAAGTCATGACGTGAGTTGTATGCATGCTAGGAATTTAAGGTAGTGCCTCTAGGTGATTGTTTGAAGTTATTCGTACAAAACTTCACACTTTACCAGAGAATACCTATTTCATGGTGACGTCAGTTGTAAGCATGTTAGGAATCAAAGGTGGTGTAGCAGTAGCGCCTCTAGTGATTGTTTGAAGGATCTCATGTCAAAGTGGAACGTCATTCCAGTCATTACTTGTAATTCAACAAACATACCGACAGATATGGCGCAAAATGCCGTTACTAAGTTACCGTCCTGCCTATTCTACTTTTCAAAAATCAGCAAATCACAACTGAATTTTTCTTCTTTCAAAAACGCATTGTCATGAAGTCGTTTGCAGGTTAAAGATGAGTCCAGAAAGCATTCCCGTTTCGTTGTTTTTCTGTATTGCTGTTGTTGTTGGCAAATTGCAGGGATAGGCGATATTATAGGAAGGATGAATCGAGTCATGATAGAGAGAATATGGCAGAACTTGTTAAACAAATTACAAATACCCGTTAATCATCGACTGATTTGCAATTTTTCAAAAACTCTAAAAGCTTTATCGGAAAATCCTTGCCTTTCTACAGTCTTATTTAGAAGAGGGGGAGGACGTCGGAAATCAAACGAAAACGTTTATATATATCAAAAACCCGGCCAACATCGAAGTTCGAGCATGCGCAACAACTACTAACCGCTGAACGAAGCCAGTTGATTTACATACTCGTTCCCAGGCCCTACTCATTGGGCTAATCATAGCTTCTGGTTTTCGTTCTGGGTGCAAGAATGGGTTGTTTTATTACAGAAATAAGAAATATTTCAACCCTTCCCTCCCGTCCTTCCCCTTTTAAACCGCTAAAAACCTACCTTTAATATTCTGTCTCCTATTTTTAAATGTGTAGTTGCTGCGACTCCAGTTGGAACAATCTGTTAGAAGAGAAAAACCTGATTTAGAATGAATGAACTGATATGAAAAACCAAGGTAAAAATCACAGAATTGAAAATATCATCGCTTAGTTTTACCCTTAGTTAAACAGTCATAAGCAACAGAAAAAAAATAAAAAAATAAATAATGTGTAAAAAAAATCCTCTTATACCTGTGATAAAAGATAGAATATGCGTCATAGTTTTTAGAGCAAAGAAAAAACATATTTTTATGAAATATTTTTTCAGAATTTTTTTTTAGAGAAACTACCTTTTTATTCTAAAACCAGGGGGGAAACTCACAACGTTAAAAGAGACACTGAATCCTATCAAAGTTTGTCTACATCTTTTACTTAATTATGATATACATTTTTGGCATGGCCATTTAAGACCTGCAAACTGGTCGAAGTACCGAAGATGCACGGAATCGGAGAAGACCTCAAGAGTCCACTACCTTTCACAAATATTTTTTAAAAGTAAGGTATAAAATAATATAGCATTTTCCTTTATTAGTTTTGAGTCCAAAAATAAAATTTCTTAGACTGAAATTCTGCTGTAATAAGGATTTATAAAAAGCTATCCTTGAATGCATCATTAAACATCATCTCTGATTCCTGGAAAAAGATGAAATGAAAGAACTATTTTTCCCGTGTTTGTTTGTTTGTTTCTTTGATTTTAAATTTTGAGGTTCTTTTTTCTAAGGTTTACTCAAAGTTGTTGCATAACGAAAATTATTCTAAATTTTAAACGTGTTCACGAACAAAAGAACCACCACATCTGGTTTGGAAAAGTATAGCTCTCGCCACTTTACCATGACTAAATGAAAGAATCAGCCTTTTTGGTTTACTCTGCGAAGCCGTTTTAAAAACGTAAAGAATTTGGGTAGAATCGTAGCGTCAAATGACGAGGCTTTTCACCATGTAAACCTCTGAGAGCCGACTGTCGCATACAATCTGCTTACGACACGATTACAACACGAATTGCGTCGTGTAAATCAATCCTAAATTTTGCTCACGACTGTTGTGGACGACAACAAAAAATGTAGCAAATTGCAGTTCGCAATTCGTGTTGTAAGCATGGAATAAGCAGATTACATGCGACAGTTAGAAGCAAAAGTTGTCCCGTGTACAAATCGGTCTTCTTGATATCCCGGTAAACAAACAAATTATTTAGAATCAAAAGACAAACCGACGAAGTTCAGACAGGCGCGATTGAAATTCTTTGTTTATATTAAATAAATCCTAATGTTTTTTTAAAAGTTATATTAATATAGAACGGAAATCTATTGAAATAGTAGCACACGACAGACAAATATAATAAGGTGTTTAGGGCTTCCTGTATCAGTGAACGGATAAAGGAATTATCAACGGAACAAATATTAACGAGACCTAACGGAAACCATTACTATACCTCGGGAAGTGTTTCCGAGTTTGAAGTCGTCGCTTCGGATGATGACTTACGAGTATAAACCATTTGCACATACATTTTGAATTCGTCAATATTGCGGACTTACAGCCGAAGTCTGACAAAATAATTTTGGAAATAGCCTAATTTGAATTACAAAAACGAGATGGATTACAGCTCTCTACAAGCTACAAATGCAAGGGATTAGCCCGACAAAGCAGAAAGAGCCGTTAGTAGACTCGAATATCTAATCAAACTGTCAGTCAAAGTCAGTAATTGAAAAGAAAGATGGAGACGACATTGCAAGGCTTTGTTGGAGCTGGATTTTGCTGATCAAAGTAACAATAAGAATATTTCAAAAGGCAGTCACTTAGATGATGTTCTGCTTAGTCGTGTTTAAAAATATATGAAAATATGCCGAAATTCTTGCACGTTCGCTGGAAATTATACCGAGTTAAAACGATGAAAAAATACGAATCAAAAATTCCAACACGTTTGTGATACGGAAAAAGATAACTTGATGTACTGTACTGTTGTTTGTTGATGTTCTAGCCGATTCTCAACATATTTGCAAAGCATTATTTATCAATTTGAATAGCTCATCTACGTCACTTGCTACTCCGTGAATGATCGGTCTCTGTTTGCGCATGCGCAAGGTCAAAGCTCGAAAATTTCAATAATTTGACGGAACAGATTACGATGAAAAACAATTGGCTCGACAAAATATGATACCCAAATAACGTGAAAGATAGTATTGAAAATATGGTGAAGACTTATATAGATAGATTTCTAATGCCGTGATTCTGCATGTTTTATCTCGTCTCAGTCTTTTTTTTCCCCTCGACATTGTCGGCCAGATATTTCCACAGGCAGTCCATGCCTGTTTTTCTAGATCAATGTTGTTATCCAGGAACGAGGTATGTACTTAGGCTCAAACAACCATGAAAGTTCGTGTCTTCAAAGAGATTCTAAGGCAGAGCGTTAGACTTCATGGCAACGAAACATGTGTCCGACCTTGATGTTGTTTCAAGTATTGATAAAATCGCGAATGTTTTTCTAAAGTACAATATACACTTGATAGCGTTGGAGAGATCTTTCAGTCCTTTCATTATCATGTTGTAACATGACCGCCACTGAGTACGGACACGTATCCCTCGAAAGGTCAATTCTTGTTTCAGCTGTTCCTACCTTTGATATGAATATGCCGGGTTCGTCTAAGCCGAATGGATGGCTTGCGTGGTCACAGCCGCCCACGATACTGAAGCCCAGCGGATTACCACCTTTCTTTAGGATGATTTCCTGGGGAATGAAGAAAGAAATATGTTGAATGACGACTGTATCATTCATACAGCTGCTGATCATGCGGATGTCACGTGATGATGTTGATGATGATTATCAACTGATGCGATGTTCATGTGATGACGTTGCTGATCATGGGAATGTCACGTGATGATGTTGCTGATCATGGGAATGTCACGTGATGATGTTGCTGATTATGGGAATGTCACGTGATGATGTTGATTATCATGAAGATGTCACGAGATGATGTTGATGATGATTATCATGTGATGTCACGTGGTGTTGATGATGATTATTTATGAGGATGTAACGTGGTGTTGAGGAAGATTATTATGAGGATGTCACGTGACGATGCTGATGATGATCATGTGATATCACGTGATGATGATTATCATGAGGATGTTACGTGATGATGCTGATGATTATGGGGATGACATATGATGATGAGACCTTCCGCTAGGCCACATTATCCTCGTAATGATGATGATGATCAGATGATTTTCGTTATAATGCTACTGTTGATGATTGTCATGCGAAAGAAAACACTAGTAATGTAGAAATTTTAGGAGGTCATGACAGGCATTCCTACCTCTATTTCGCATACTGGTTTGCTATCCTCTAGATCCTTGCCATTTTCAAAGTGGTTCACCACCTCCTACAACAAAGACAAACTCAAAGTCAGTACCAGGCTTATACGATCACCTTCCCTGAATCCAAGAGTTTTTTGATCAGCCGATGGCGTCGAATAAAAGCTTGACAAAGTACCCATTATAGCCAGACCCCACTCTCTCTGCGTCTTTTTGGCTTTGTAGAAAGCAAGGGGGCGTGCACTGTTAATGCGACGCCTCACACCAATCCCCCCGGTTTAAGTCTTGCTGGTCTTGGCGTTGTATGCGAGTAGAGTTGCTTGTTTAGAAAAGTTCGTTTTCTCCCGTGTTTCGAGGGTTTTACTCCGGGTTCTCCGGTTTTTCTGTCCTCGCAAATTCCAAGTCCACCCTGGGTTACAATTGGAGCTCAGCCATGGAGTGAGAACCCAAAACCATGACACAACCAGAATCAAAGTTTAATGAATTTTGCACTGATACAGCCGTTAAGGAACAAACATACCTCCTTTTGAATCAAGAGTTTCTTATTTACACTAGACTGGTCCTGTAACTTGGATAGAGGTGTCATTCTCTTGTTGATGACTCTTTCCCGAAAGACGATGAGCGTGACGTAAGACAGACCACCCGTTAGCATGGCAACAGCATCTTCATGCCGGCAGGTTCTCATGTCTTTGCTGTTGATCTGAATTCATGTAAATGGATGCAATAGTGAGATGCGTGTCATTGATGCATCGGTTTGTCTTTGTTTTGGGAATATGTTCCTCTTTTGAGCACGATAACAATAACTGCAGCACTGCAGCACAACAGCACAACAGCACAACAGCACAACAGCACAACAGCACAACAGCACAACAGCACAACAGCACAACAGCACAACAGCACAACAGCAAAACAACGTCAGCAACAGCGTAACTGCACACAAAAACTTCCCATCATACAACGCCGAAAACAAGTTTCGTGTAACATTTGTAAGCAGATGACGTAAGGCGATGGATGAACGTTTAAATATCGATCTGCTAACACCTTACAGAGCGAGCAGGCGAGCGAGTGACTCATTTGCGAGTGACTCATATTTAGAATCCTCACGATAACTTATTTTTACTACTCTCTGCGTATCCACGGTTTGAAAAACAAAATGGCAACTGCAATAATAGCAACAGCAAGAGCAACAGCAACAGCAATAGCAATAGGTAAACAAGTACAGCTTTCTTAAAGTACAATCTTGACGTACATACCGATAATATTTTGTCTCCCAGTCTTAGTCGTCCGTCCCTTTCTGCGATGCCTTCGGTAGCCAACTTAGAAATGAAAATACCCTGAAACAACAAACAACAAACAAACATCATTATAGAGCAGATTTCGTATGAGTGGGAAACGTACCACGCCGTGCCGTGTAAGTGTCAGTTTTGTGCCACTGCCGTGATTTCTATAAAAACATTCGAAATTTCTGCCGTAACACTGCCGTGCCGTGACCGTGCCGTTTTCACAGTCAAACAGCTCTATAAACCCCAGTACACGGTACAACATGCCGTAACATCCACTGAAATGGCTTCCGGTATAGTTATGCAGTTATCGCGCCGTCGTTTCCCACTCATACGAACACTGGTCTATAAAGGCACGGTAATACGAACAATAAAATAGTCAGTGCAACTTGTCGCTCAACATTGCGAATGTTGCTCATATTACCCCCCCC